>PYUH01000060.1:1553877-1631062 GCA_016808085.1 Suaeda aralocaspica | reverse complement strand
TTTTTTTTTTTTTTTTTTTTTTTTTTTTTTTTTTTTTTTTTTTTTCTTTTTGGGTTTTTCTAAGAAATACCCCTGAAGCATTTAGTTTTCTAAGATGTATCATAAAGGTTTCTTTTTTTTCTCAATTGTACCCCTAAACTAATTATTATTAATTAACATTAACCTTCACATCTATTAAAACTAACTGACGTTAGTTTCCGTTTTTTACTTCTAAATCTGTTTTCTTTATTTTTTTTTTCATTAAAAAATGGGTTTAATAAGGAAAGGGATTTTTGGTATTCAACCTTCAATCTTTCCATCTCCATCATCTTCTTCTTCCCTTTCATTCCTCAATATTCTGCAGTTCCAATTTTATCATCAATTCATGGCCAAGATCATACAATAACAGGAGCAAATGAGAAGCTACCAGATATGAAAAGAAAGAGGCAAATTCCTATTAATAATTTTGTTCTACTCAAACACACACAAATACACAATAATGATGAAAGATTGAATAACACTAAATTAAAGGAAAAATCCTATTAAGAATTGATCCAAAATGAAAACGGATCCGAAGATTGTTTTTTATGTTAATGTCGTTTCCGTTGATTTTGGTGAGGCGAATCACTCCTAACATTATTCTGAAAGTATTTCTGGGTTTTCCATGACTTGATTAACCTGGGTTTTCACGTGCAATTACTTACTCATCATCATCAACCATCACATTGAATTTGTTGGGTTTAAATTTCAATGGATGGATGGAGGAAAAAAAAAAAAAAGAAAAGAAAAAACAGCAACTGAGTTCATAAAAAACAAGGAGGAAATAATGGAGGAATGATGGAGCAAGTGGGTTTTAATTGGATTTATTGGGTTTATTTGATTTATTGTTCTAGTTGCAACAGTAGAGGAAGGAGATACTGAAATCATAATGAAAAAATAAAAAGGAATTATTTAATGAAAATAAAATTAAAAAATCTAAAAAATCAAGAGGTTAGCGACTAATTAACAGATGGTTAATAGAGGGGTTATGACTGATTAAAATAATTAGTTAAGGGGTACAACTGAGAAAAGAAAATTTTGGGGCACACTGTGGAAACTGAATACCTCGAGGGTATATCTTAGAAAAACCCTTTTTTTTATGCTAATATGCCATATACTGCTGGTTCTACCATATATTTGGTTTGTGTGTTTTTTGCCATTATTCTACCTAAACCACTCATCAACTAATTTGCCTATCAAAAATTTAATCCGCCATTGCTTGGATTTGTTGTGTGTGCGATTTGCTTTTTTCGCAATTTCAGACAAATCTGACTTACATTATTAATGAGCCCACTCCCAATTGGAGGAGCAATTGAATTGTGTAAGTTGAATTGCAAAATAAAAGACAATAAAATATAATAAATTAAATTAAGCTAAGTGAAGTTAAGTAATGAGGAGGAAGATGAAGAGCAGATAAAATCTACAAGAAAATAATTAGGTAAAGATGTTTAAAGAGAGTAATTAATTTTAATTTATTTGGTTTTAAAAAAGGAAATAGTAAGTTTTAGCCTTTAGGGATGATGTTAAGGAGGAGATGAAGGTGGAAGAAGCTAAGAATGGAGTTTGGGGGATTAACAATTTAACGCCATTGTTGTGCAAGTGTGTTTGTGGAAATTAAAGGGGTATATTAGTAATTTTTGGCTCCAATGCCTAAAAGGAGATAGGAGGTAGTGCTACCAAGTCGGAGTGGTTATAATAGGTAGTTTTGTAACTGAAATTTTTTTATAGGTAGTTAATGACATAGGTAGTTATTGATAATATTACTTTAAAGATATGTATGAGGGGGTTAGCACAAGTGTATGAACTAGTATTGAGAAAACAGAAGAGTTCCCTATCACAATTGGTGTACATCAAGGTTCCGCACTTGGCCCTTTTCTTTTTTTAGCGCTGGACAAATTGACAAGTTCAATTCAATATGGTTTTCCTTGGTGCATGATGTTTGCAGATGATATTGTGTTGTTCGATGAATCAAAAGAAGCACTGAAAAGCAAGTTGGAATTATGGCAAAAAACGTTGGAACCATGGGGCTTTAAGTTGAGTAGAAGTAAGATAAAACATATGGAGTGTATATTCAATGGGGCAAGGAATAGGACGACAAGTTCAATAATTTTGGATGGAAAGAATGTCCAATGTTTTGATTTCTTTTGGTATTTAGAATCCATTATCTAAAAGGACAGTGAATTGAACAAAAATGGATCAAATCAGGTTGGTTGAAATGGAAGGGAGCTTTTGGTTTTTTATGATGTGATCGGGGTATGTCCAACAAATTGAAGGGAAACTTTGACCCCACAACAATAATGCACAACCATTAGACCAACATTGCTTTATGGGACCGAAAATTGGGCTTTGAAGTAATGTCACCTCCATAAGATGTGGCAGAGATATGTACGCTACGTTGGATGAGTGGGCATACAAGAAAGGACAAAATGAGGAATGAGGTTATTAAGAGGAAGTTGGGGTTGTTTCTATTGAAGATAAAATGAGGGAGAATCATCTAAAATGGTTTGGACTTATAAGACGGAGACCAAGTAACGCTCCAATAAGAAAGGTTGGAAAAGCGGCAACAAAAGGGACGAGGGAGAGGTAAAGGAAGACCAAAGCAAACTTGGATGAGGGTTGTTAGCGGAGATATAAGGGTGTTAGGACATGAAGGATATATAGTGTCAACAAGGAAGACTGAAGGAGAGGATTTATGCTGATGACTTTGCAACTTCTCGTATTGATTCATGTTTAGCGGACCCCAAATTAATTTGGGACAAAGGCTTTGTTATTGTTGTAAATGTTTTTTTATTGAATTGCTTTCAGCTTTTTTTTGAATTATGGATTGGTTTTTTTATTTATTGAATAGTTGATTTAATTATTCTTGTTTGAATTTTTTGCTTGATTGAATTATTATTTGATATATTATGGAATTGCTATAAATTTTTCTTCATTTAATTTGTTTGATTGAATTGTTAAATTTGTCATAGATTAATACATATTATTGTAAAAAGTCAAAATTAGAGTTTTAAAATTCGTAGGTGATTCCTTAACCACAAAGGCAATCATTGAGCAAGGCAAATTAGGGTCATTCCTTTCCTTTCCGACTTGATTCTCTTTCCGGATTCCATCCCCTTACCCACAACGCCAGGGCCTAGATACTTGTTCTATAATAAAAAACAGGTTAGATTACCTCATTGTAAACTTCTGCAAATCTCTTATTTCCAACTCTAGGAGATCCGAAGTTGTACATAGTAACAGATATAGCCCCACACCTAGTGTAAAAGTACAGTAGTTAAATTTTAACATATTAGTCTATACACACAATCAACATGATATACATTTGAGAAGAATATAGGAAAGGTATAACTGCTCATGATATAAGCGAAATATCACAAAAGAGAACCATAATATTCAATCCAGCCTTCCATTGAAAGCAATAAATCATCCATCATCCTTTTACAAAGTTGTTTAGTTAGTCCCTATTTGTTTGGGGGTAAATCTTTTTCATGAAAAGATTTTTCATGGAAAACAACTTAATGTTGTCAAAAACTATTGCAAAATTAAGTTCCTTTGTCCAGGATCCATGTAAGATAACCAAGGAAAAAGAAAAATGAAAGGGGAGACAAGAGTAAAGGAAAGACAACGGAGGGTAGAGGAAAACTTAGCTTCCTTTCCTATAGAAAGGAAAAGAGATTTTTAGCAATCGGAGTGCTAATTAACTCCTTGGAATACTCATTATACACCTTGCAAACCAAATAAAGAAAATAGGGGAAAGATCAATATTCAGGAAACCGCTTTATGCCCTACAAAACAATGAAACATAGCCTTAGAAGCACTAACAGACCCAGCAAGAACGAATCAACATGCAAATAATTATTTGACAACTACTCAAGAAGACAGAAACTGACTTGTGTTTAGTGCAAACATCCTAAATTATAAAGGAAATATCGTTATCAGGTGACCAGATTCAACATACTAAGTTTTTCAAGCACGTACTCTATCAAGCACCAATGTTAATGTTAACACCATAATTCAGCCTGACAAAAGCACTTGACATAGCCATAACCAACTTACTTTGCTAACTGAGTTGAAGAAAGCTCAAGAGCAAGAAGAGTTGCTAATGCACCACCTAGACTATGACCTGTGCAATAAACATGCCATTTAGGTGGTGCTTGTTCAGAATCATCCCTGCAATACATCATAGAAACAAAGTAGTTAAACTACAGGGCATTAACAAACTTGCCTACATAGCTATAAGGTGAAAATGCACTACCGATAAAAGCAGGCTAACAATAAGAGACATTATTTTTCCAAAACAAAAAATAAAATTTAAAAAAAAAATAAAAAAAATTGATAATAATAAAAACAAATTAAAAAAAAAAATAAAATAATAATAATAATAATAATAACAATGACAAAACCAACAAGTGTGAAGAAACATTTAAATTCCTCTTTCTCAACAATCAATGATTTGATTTCTGATTATAAGTTGAAAATTAGAAACTCTTACATGAAACCAATAGCTTTAATGATAAGTGACATGAGTCTTGTCCTTACTGAATCATATGCACTCAAGAAACCACTATGAACCTGTAATAAGTATTCAATATCAACAAAACATGAAATGATAGGAAGACTGGTCACCAATCTCACAACTTCAATAGATACAGAATGAGTCATACTTGAACTTCTTCCTTAAAGTCTCCACCAATTCTTTCAGGATTTAGCCTGTAAGAACAGAATTAAAGTTAAATTACTACAAATTATTACTCTCTCCATTTCATAATTTTTGTTGCATTTAGAATATTGCACACATGATAAGGAAGTTGCTAATGGAGTATGATGCTTTTATTTGATTGGATAAAATAAAGCAAGTATCATGTGCTTGAAAAAGTGAAGTACTTATTTTGTGGTTTTTGTTTTATTATCGAAAATAATGAATCATTTGTTTTCATAAATTTAAAAGCCAATCAAAATTGTCTAAATAAATATAAAACAAAGGAAATATTCTAAATGTAACAAATACTTGTAAACATCGAATACCAAATAAGTAACAAACTTTTTGAAACAGATAAATAATAAGATAAGTGCAAAACAAAACGAAAAAAAAAACATTTTTTTTTTCAAATGGTTCGAGAATGTAAATCTGTAAGGTTATATGCTTCTTTTGAAGGAACACTTTTCAACAACGACAACAAACAACAAAGCCTTAGTCCTTTAGGGTTGTCCTAGGATGCTCGGACTCGGGTACGGGTGTCCAACACAGAGATGTTCCTTCAACTTTCCAAAATTAAGGACTCACCGATACGTTTTCATAAAGTCCAAAACTTGCATATGGACTCGGGCACACGGTTAAAAATAAATAAATATATATATATTGTTATGAAATTTATATTATTTTTTTTAAAAATACTTTAGTCATTTCATAAATATTTTAGAAGGAGTTGATACAAGAGAAATAAATGAAAGGAGACTAGAAAATAGCATGCGTGGGAATTTGAGATTTACATAGAAAAAAGAGTAAAAGAAAGAAAAATCGAAACAGTAAAACGCTGAACAGTTTTCTTTTATTTGGGTGAGAAAACTTTGAATATATAAAAAGACACATGACTGTATAGCTCTACAAACTAAAGTTCTACTTTTTTTTTTACTCAAGTATATTCTCTTATGTACTCTATCAATAAAAAATCAAACGGCAAAAAGTTTTTTCACTCAGCAGCCATCGCCGGCGAAGGTGGCAGGGCCAGAGTTGTATGGATTTTTGAAAACAGCATCACGCTAGCCTCCCTACAATGATGAAGAAAACCCCCAATGTCTTGGTTACAACTTTGGCTGATTTCGCCCTCAATTTTAGAGCTAGGGTTTTCAAGAGTCCGTTTTCTCCCTCCCGGATGTGACTTGGATTATGTGTCCGAGCATCCCAGGGGCCGTCTAGACACGAATTAATAAGAGGAATCGCAAGATCCCTCGTTTGAATAGGGTCTTCTAGATGCAAATTAATAGGAGGAACCGCAAGAGTCGTCTCAAGAAACCCGTTTATCACTACATTTTCTTCAAGCCCCAAGAACATCATATCTCCACTAACAACTCTTATTCAACTTTGCTTAGGCCTTCCTTTACTACACCTTACCATTACATTACTCAAACATGGAGGAACATCTTTTCAGTAAAATAAAAAGACTTCACTCAACTCATGCAAGGAGGTAAAAAAGAAGAGAGAATTTTTAAAAACCCTACTTTTTTACATAATGTCTTTTGAGAGGATTAGAGTTATAATTTGAATCAGAAGTACAAGTATTATAAATACTTCATGGAACCTTTAAGTTCACATTTCAATAAAAATTAATTTGTAAAATCTATCATGAGTTTTTTTTATTCCAAAAAAAGATCCTATAGTTATCAATCAACCAATCAAAGCCTTGACCCCCCAAAAATTGGAGTCGGCTACATGAACCAAAAAAATAATCATTCCATGTGGTCAGCCACATAAAATTTCCTCCTCCATCCCCAGCGATCAAGAACCTCATTCTCTTGTAAATCTAAAAGCTTCAGATCCTTTCTAACCCCTTCCCACCAAGTCATTTTCAGTTTCCCCTACCTCGTTTGAGACCTCCATTATCCCACCCTTCCACTCTTCATCATTGTCCATCAAACCACATCTCTTGGAATTTTGTCGTAAGTCTTTTCTAGATCAATGAAAACCATAAGGAGGTCCTTCTTCCGCGTCCATAAAACTCCATCATTTGTTTTAAAAAATGAATCGCTTCCATAGTGGATCTCCCAGACATAAAACCAAATTGGTTTTCAGAGATGCTTGTGCATGCCCTCATCCTATGTTCTATCACCCTCTTCCACAACTTCATAGTGTGGCTCATAAGCTTGATCCCTTGATAGTTAGAGTAATCTTGGACATCTACTTTGTTCTTATAAACTGGAACCAAAGTGCTCTTTCGCCAATCTTGTGGGATCATCGAAGTCTTCCAAACCTTGTTAAACAAATCTGTTAGCCAATCAATACTCACCTTACCCAGACACCTCCACTACTCCACTAATATACCACCAGGCCCAACTGCTCTCTTTAGCTTCATCTTTTTCAAAGCAATCTCTACCTCTACCCTTCTAATCCTCCGCACCTATTCCATGCTAAATTCCTCCGCATCCACTGACGTATCTCCTGTGACCCCGCCTTGACTGCCATTAAACAATTCATCGAAGTACCCCTGCCACGTGTCTTTTATGTCCTCGTCTTGAGCCAAAACCTTGTGGTTCTTGTCTTTAACACACTTTACCAAGCCAATAACCTTCCCCGCCTCCTGTCTTCGCTTTGCCATTCTGAAGATTTCCTTTTCTCCCTCTTTAGAGTCTAAGCTTTCATAAACCTCCTCAAAAACCTTTTCTTTCACTTGCCGGACAGCTACCTTGCCTTACACTTAGCATCCTTATACTCTACGAAGGTTTCCTCGATCCTACATTTTCCCAATGCCAGATGACAATTTCTTTTGTGTTTTATTGCTGCTTTAACCTCTTCATTCCACCAAGAAGTATCCTTATCCTATTGTTATTAAAATTACATAAATGTTTTAGCTTTATTTTTATCAAAAATATAGATATTGAAAAATTCTATTGGTATTATAAACAATTCTTTGAACCACAATCCATTCATATATAACGTGTAATTTATGTGGCAGTTGTTTATTCATGAACTCGAAGAATTCTTCAGCCCTCAATCTTTAAGTATAGTTTCACATATCAAATCACGACTATCATCAATTATCAATATCATATGATATATTAAAAGGCGTTTGACACAACCTAAACGCACCACCTAAGCCCCCCTATCCTTCACCATAATATCACCATCCATGTAAGCTCTTGCTAACATTGTGCCGCGTATGCAAGAAATTATACAATACATCCAAATATATAATGGTCACAAGGATTGAACCTAAAACCTCTCTCATGCCATCCAAACCAATTACCAACTCAACCAAATATTCTTAACATTTTATATCTATTTTTTTTAATATATACATTGTTTCAGCAACCTTACATATACAACAACTAACTAGCCAACAACAAACCAAACTTAGCTACCAACTTCATAGTCTTCTTCAACCTTAACTCATAATTCAGATCCAATATCTTATTGACTTCATACCAAGCTGTTAATCAACATCAAAGTAATCCAAATTTGTTATTGGTATTTGATCTCAATCCAAAGGGAAAAGGTAATTTTATTTTATGTAATTTTTTAGTGTTGATCTTGAATTGTCATGAGTAATTTTTTCAATTTAGGATGATCATCTATTCAATTTTATAAAATTATAGGAATCATAAGTTATACAATATTATTTTATGATCTCAACCATAGTTATTCATTTTTCATATGCTATTAGATTTTCAAATAACATATAATTATTGATCATCAATGATTTGCTGGGGTTGTTTTTACAGTAGTCAATCGATCTTATGCTCAAATATTTTTTTAAAATTTTTTGGGTTTGGTTACTAGCCCAAACCTAATTTGCGGTTAAACTGATGATGATTGTATAAATTCCATGTTATTCTTGGTGAGGAGTGGCAATGGATTTCAACGGTCAAAAGTCACATTCCATACCAAAGGTCAATTAATCATGGTGCATTTACTTGCAGGTTTCGGCAAAATTTGTATTAAAACATATGAGACTTCTTTATTTCACTATATTTTCAAATTTATGCTCAAATATTATATTCTAATGCAAGAAAAAGAGCAAGGACCAAAACTTATCACACATTCCTACCTACGTAAATCATACTTACTACAATAAAAAAGCAAAGGATATATGCAAAATAGAATTTAAATATAGTAAGGACATGTATGACCCACGACAACGCCCAAGCTTATCTATTAGTTTTGTTTTTATTCTTCATCAAAACTTAGCTTTGTTGCTTTGTTGATGCCTCCAACTAACTCATTCATGGGCTTTATCAACACTATTCTACCTATTTTTGATAATTGCCTCCTCGCTTTGTGACATCATAACCTATTAATTCCATCTCACTTGCCTTGTCTAAATTTACCACTTAAATTTGTTTTTAGGTACTCTTCTCGATGATGAAGAAGGTTTCATTATTAGCCTCCAACTAATTCATTCATGGGCTCTATCAACACTATTCTATCTATTTTTGATAATTGCCTCCTCGCTTAGTGACATCATAACCTACTGATTCGTCTCACCTGTCTTGTCTAAATTTACTACTATAATTATTTTTTTAGGTACTTTTCTCGATGATCAAGAAGGTTCCATTACTAGCCTTCATCACTTCATATCCATTCCATCATCATTAGTAAATTTGAGAATTTGTGAAATGTTGCATCTTTGTCCATTCTCATTAAGCATTCTACAAGCAAGATTGCAGCTTGTTATTGTAATTATATGGCTCAAGTAGAGTCTACTTCAGACAAGGTGAATAAACACTTTATCCATTTGGAATTGTATGAATTACGCTTCACTGTTAATTACTTTAAACTTTTAATTGTTATTTTAGGGTTATTATTACTTGCTTATAATTATGTGAATTTTATGTTCATTTACATGTAAGTAGATGTCATTTGTACACACAACTCTTTTAGGGTTATTAATACTGTATCGATAGTCTTAGTTATCACTAATCATTTAAGTTGTAATGTTCTTGTACATAGATCATATAGCTATCGAGCTGTAATAGTTTGGTTTTTGTAAGCCTTAACACTTGACGTTGTTAGTTGAGTAATGTCATGTGTGACAGTAAAACCTCTGATTTATTATATAAGCTTCCACATTTTAAATATAAAGTAATTTTATTTTTCTAGTTTCTTATTTATTTTTAGTTGATCAATAGGGGTGTTAAAATAGCTGTTTCATGGTTATTAGAAACAATTTTTCCAGCATAATTGATATGAATACCGTCATCTGATTCCTCCTCCCACCCCTGTCTTTTTCTTAAGGAAGAAAGACAACAATCTCAAACACATTTAAAGTGACGCAAATCTTCCACTACATTTCAGACCATGCATCCACACTCCCTAAGTCCTGCATTCTTTACTTCACTTGAATTTGGAAGGGAGTTTAATATTTGCTTGAGATGAATATATATGGATAAGTATGCATATATGCGGAACAACATATATAGTGAAAGAAAAGGAGAGGGGCCACATGCCATTAAGGTTATGGATCAAACATTTGGGGACAACCTAAAGATGGGGCAAACATTTTGGGATACCCTTTACGGATCAATCCCATTGCAAGGTATGAGACTTAAATCCTACATCGTTCTAATGGGGGGTTGGTGTGGGGTTTATATAGGATAGTAGGCTCCTCCTCATAAGCTAGCTTTTGTGGATGGATTTCCTATTGTCCTATATCTCAACCTGAGATGGAAGATGAACCTAACATACTGGGATGAAGGGAGTATTATTTATGTACTACATTGAAGCAAAATAACAAACCACGACACATAAGCATTCAAAAATGAGAAAAACAGCAATGACTGTTAATATTAAGAAAATATAAAACCTTTACCCGGCAGGAGCTAACATCAAATCAGTCCGCAAATCCTTCCATTTTGCCTAAAAGACCAGCAGATCAGGAATTCAGGATACCTCAATGCCAAAATGAAACATGAAGCAACTATTTGTAAACTACTTACTTGTTCAGTACCCCTGAATGCAATAACTAATCTTTTCCTCGAGGAATCACGCCAAATTGCTACCTGCATCCTTTTACCTTTAATAACCCACAATACTATATGTTTTAAAGCATTGACAAGGCAAAACCAAGATTATCAACGTAATACTCAATCGCAGAATACAGCCAAAAAATAACCTGTGTATCAGTAGTTGAATTATCCAAAAAACAGATTTTCTGAAACTCTGACTTTATTAAACTTGGCTTGCCCAAAGCAGTGGCAAGCATAGCCCAAGCCTCCATCGCACTTTCTGCAGTTGAAAATAGGGCTTTCATCTCTTCAGCTTTTTTTTCTTCTAAACCTACTATCCTGTCACTCCTTGAAGAGGCAATGACATCATTATCCTGTTTTAATGAGATGTTTTCTATGTTTTCAGAATGTTTTGCATTCAGCGACTCTTTTGACTGAGGACTAGCAGCTGACAAAACCATCAGTGCACTAAAAATGGAATCAGTCTGCTTCAATATGTCCTCGGTTGCCTTCCGGATATCAGGAAGTGAAGACTGGATCTTGCCAATGTTGGGATTCGAATCTGCATTACTATCATTACTAGGACTATCCTTTTCGGGAGTTGCAAGCCCGGACTCAATATATCCTGCTTCAGCCACCTTCCATGATCGAAAGCCAATTTTATTGATCAAGTCAAATGCATCCCATTTCATTTTATCAGGAACAGGGATCCCCAGTTTCTGAATCACATTGTCACTAATAATATCACCAAAGCTCTTCCAAAAATCCATGTTTGTTTGTGAAGTGTTAGTGGAATCATTTAACTGAGATTCCTCCACAAGGTCTTCATCACTACAACTTTGATTGTACAGGGACCCTTCTGAAACATTGTTCGATGACAACGATGCATCAGCCTCACCAGAAGACTCATCTAGCCTCTCAGCTCTCTCATGCTTAACTACACTTGAAAGCCAATCATTTTGAAGATACGAGTCATTCAATGTTTTCAACTGGCCAAAGGCATATTGTACAAATTGGCTTACTGGCACACTTTCAGACCCAGCAAACATCTTAACAGCTGATTCAATACCATTTTTACTAAGAAGTCCAGAAACAAAGGGTAACTTCCACCACTTTTTATCATCATCAATTTCACCAAAACTCTTAAATTTGATCTGAAAAGCATTAAAGATGTATATCAGCACATGTCTTAGATAACTACAGGAATACAAGCTACTTACTAGTCCTACATCCAGTTTCAGCCAAGTTTCAAATAATGATTTACAGACTAATTAGAAGACATCAATTGCACAAAGAAAGTCCTGTTCAGACAAAGATTACACCCTGAATTTGATATTCCACCAAAGAAACTTGAAGCAATAAACATTGATCAGTGAATGACTGTCTAATTCAATTAAAAGATTATCATTATATAAATAGAGATTGTTGGGCAGATTTTTATATGGATATGAGCCCCCTTAAGTTTTCCAAAAACTTTGCAATTTCTTCATAAAAGGTTTCCAACTTTCTATTATTTGGTCCTAAAACTCTCTCAAAAACGAAGTAAATGAGTAGTTCATCTTTGATCTCAAAGAGTCAAACACCAACTCCAAGTCCGCAAAAGTTTGAGATGTCAAAGAACACCAACAGGTATTTCACAACGTAAATCTTTAGTACTGATAATCCACATGCATGACACTTTGCACAAACTCCTACACTTTAGCGGCCTTGATTTATGGGTAACATTTATTTAAGTCTAGGTAGGAGTGACAGCCCATTTGACAGTCAGTCATGAATGATGGTACCTGAATGAATCTTTATGTAATTTCAGAATAAAAATCAATATTAATTCCTACACTGATACTAGCTCATCTCCAATTTCCTACTTTTCTTCATAGATATTAGTTCCCACCCAACACCACCCTCAATTAGTAATGTAAGTTGATGGAAAAATATAAAGGAAACACAAGCGTAGGGAGTAGATTGTATACTCATAAACATATTTTCCTTAGCAAATTAAATTTAAAAACAAGCCCATGCCGCAAATTATTACCGACTACTAAATCTTAAGGAAACATTAGTTACCAACCAATACCAGCCCCAATGGTTATTCGAGGTAACAGAAAAGGAAACACATGCTTAGGAAGGAGATTGTGTATCCATGAAGATGTCAAACTTTCCTTAACAAATTACACTTCAACCCATGCCGATACGGCCATATCACAACTTATTACTGAGTACTAAATCTACGGGAAGCATACTCCCTTGATCCCTGAAAGGGTAGCTAATCCTTGTCTTTTCGCATGAAAGGAAACTTGAAGCTTAAATGACGTATACAACAGCAATGCACACAGTTAAGACAAGCATTCCAAGACACACAACCCTATCCCGGCTTGGAGCCAATCATTAACACAATACTCTAGCCTTCTGTTAAAACATCATAGAAAGATAAAACTAAAGCCCAATTACCAGCATTACAATATTACTTACGAAGTTGTGGTAAAACCAGGGCTTAGTTCACTAAAAACAGAATTCCTCAGTCTTCTTGTCTTTTTGTTAGTTACAACAAATGTAAGTTTGCTGACGAGGAAAAACTTTTAATAGAGTATTAAGGGTTATATAATAAAGATACCTATAGGAAAAACGTCACTTCTGCCACCTACTACCAGCTCCATCCAACTCCGCCGCCACCACCCCTGTCATCACCACCGGCATCACTCTAACTAAGCAACCACCACCATCAAGATCCCAACTTTAGCTACTGTAAAGATTCTAAATCGACAACCATCATCAAGAACCCCAAATCAACTACCTTCAAAATCCAAATTTGGCCAACAATTAGACCTCATTTTGATTTCCCTAACCCTCACCACAATTGAAAAACCTAGTTCAAATAACTCAAACAATGACAACCCTAAAACAACTTAGCAAATTAACTCTCAATCGACCCCTAAACCCCGAAAAAACAACCTCTTGCTTCCTCAAATTAAATACGAACCATAAACCTACATCAAATGAACAAACAACCCGAAAACAAACAACCTTTGTATTCTTGCTTTCCCAAAGAATCTTGACAAATTTTTTTAATTTCTAAAGTTTGTGGTATAAAAAAGATTGATGCGGATGGTGACATAGCGAAAATTAGTTGATGTTGACATGGTGGTGGTGGTGGTAAGTGGTTTGATTTGACTGAAGGTGGTGGTGATGGCACTATTAGGTGTGACACCCCAGACTCCTAACAGGCTGGGTTAATCACCAATGCACAACAAGGGTCAACAACTATCCCCATGAACCAACACAACTCCTTCCGACGCATTTTGTCCTCACTCAAGCGCACCATGAGAAACTTTCAAAGAGGTCACCCATTCAAAGATTGTTCAAAACCAAGCATGCTTACCTATGGAATTTCTTAGAAAATGAAATCCCTAAAAGAAAGATGCATCTTGTTGGTATGAGTAGTATGCATAATCCTTTTAAATTATTCATGAGGCGTATTACATACACCTCTACTTGAGAACCGCAACACCCTCGTTGCACCTCGAACCCTAGGGACCTCAGTATTACACCAAATGGATTCTTGGTAGCCCCAGTGTTATATCCAGTTTCAAACCCCCACTAGTATGACTAACGCCCTATGGGTTGCCTCGTGATATAGGCCATAAAGCCTCATAATTCTTCTCCACTAGGCAACTAAACTTGTATAAATAGTCCAAGATTAGCACACAGTCGCAGAGGTGCTCATATACCATTTGTTAATCACCAATGCACAAGGGCCAAATATTATTCCCATGAACTAACACAACTCTTTCTGGCATTTGTCCACACTAACACACACCATGAGAAACTTTCTACGAAGTCACCCATCCAAAGATTGCTTGCAACAAAGCATGCTAAACTTAAAGTTTCTTACAAAATGAGCACTCTTAAAAGAAAATTGCATCCTGCTTGTATGAATAGTATATATATATTCTTTTTCAAGCAATCATGAGGGGTATTACATTAGGCTGTTGTGGTTGTAGCAATAGTTTACACAATTTAATTAGTATAATTTAAAATAAATAATCAAATGTAATTTTCTAAAAATAAGAGTGATAACTATTAACACTGCCTAGAAAACCCATTGCCATGGGACTAGGAGGAGGGTGCGGTTAGACATTGAGAACAACCAGCTTCAAACTTGGTCACATCTAATAGCCGGCGCCAATTGGGGCTAAGGCTTTGAGTGATTGATTGTAAATTAACCATCCAAACTTTATCAAAAAGAGAGAGTAATTATTGCAACCAAAAATTTGGATATTGTTCCAAGTTTAAGAAAATAAAGTTAAAAGCATTAAAATGTACAAGTTAAACATGAATTTGGGGCAGATAATGAAATCTTCACTCAAAGCATATAAGTTGTAGCTCATAATTTCAAAAGGTAATGTAATAATTGTCAATTTTTACCAAAGCAAAAACCAAAGTTATACTAGTATATGCAAAGACTCCATCCAATAAATTATCCGGCAAAATGTAAGATGATATCATCTTTGTTAAACAATAAAAATGATAATAATAATAATAATAATAACAACAACAACAACAATAGTAATAATAATAATAAAAACAATAATAATAATAATAATAATAACGGTAACGATAACGGTAACGGTAATAAAAACCACCTTATGATTCATAGATACAAAATAATGTCTCTTGATATAAAGATTTACAAAATTTAACAAATTGAAGATAAATAGTTTTCAAAGAAAACTCTCATTGAGAATTATTTTCTAATGGATTATACTCTATTAAAAAAAAGGGGGAATATGGTGGTGCATTTGTAGAATATCATCGTCACAAGTTATATATTAAAATAAAAGTCCTTAATTTAATCAATACTTAGTGAAAAAATCAAAATAAAATTTAGCATTTGAATTTTTAAAAAGGGAAAAAAAAAACTTATTATAAGCTATGTCATCTATATCTTTTTATCAACAAATTTGAGGGTAAAACTATATCATTATCTCCTTTTATTATACTATAACAGTGAAGCGCTGAAAAAAAAATCATTAAATATGTTCAAAGCAGATTGTGCATTTGCATGAGAATTAATCTAGTGTTTATCTTGAATAAGTATCGTGGTCCAAGTTAGCATATAAGCTGAGCATTGGAGCAATATAAATGACACCCAAGGGAAATAAGCAAAGCCCAAAGGGAGGATGTGGAAGAAATACTCATCATCATATCAATTTGATATATTAACAAAAAATAGCTAATTTACTACCATGTATATATCTGACATTAGAAACAACCTTTATAATAAATTGTTGTCATTTACTTCCTCCACTTCAATTTGTTGGTTACATTTGAAATCTCATGGTTATTAGGGGTAAATAATTAGCAAGATTGGTTTCTAATATTTTAATTGGAAAATGCTACTCCCTCCGTTTCAAAGTGTTTGTGACGTTTGAAATAAATAGTACAAGGAGAGAGAAACTTTGACTTTGAAATTCTTCGTGATATGCAAGAAAAAATATAGCCATACGAGATGTTGTTAGATTCGTCTAGTTGCACAGTTTTCAAATATCAAATTTTTGTAATTTTTTTATAAAGCCTAATGGAAAATATTAAGGTTTAGACAAGTGCATTGAAAATTGTGCAAAAAGTAAACGTAACAAATATTTTAAAACAAAGGGAGTAATTTCTAATTCTCAATCAATGCTCATGCTGATTTAATGTTGTTTTTTATTTACTTAGTCATAATCAAGAAAGAAAGAATTGACCATCACATTGCAATAAAAAAACACTATCAATTAAGGACCAATAACAATGTTTAATATAAATGAAAAAGATTTCAAATGTAACTGCCAAAGGGTGTAATCAAGTATACTTAATCTTTACTCAATATACTAATCAAAAATTAGCTTATTTTCTAACTTTTCGAAATTTTTACACATTTAAAACAAAAAATAAATAAATACTACAACAATAACAAGAAAGCCTTAGTCCCAAATTAATTTGGGGTCAGCTAAACATGTATTAATATGAGGAGTCGCAAAAGTCATCAACAAAATAAATAAATAAATAATAAATAAATAATGACAGTAAAATTTCTACCCAAAAATAATTAGTAGACAAAAAAAAACTGCCATTTCTCATCTCTTCGCTCTTTCCATTGACTTTGTCTCTTGTAGGATTGGTGTTAACTAGTGATTTAGTACTACACAAAAGGTTGAAGTTTAATAGAAGGTTCAACAAAGAAAGGGTTCGAGAGACAAAGACAAAGAAAAAAGAGATGAGAAATGAGAAATGAGACTTTTTTTTGTCCAAGTAAATTTTAATACAAATGCACTATATTTTTTTTTTCTTTCTTTTGTTAAATCAAAGGAGTGGTGTTATTTGGTACTACACATATTGTGAAAAACTTCCAAGTTTTAACCAAATAAGCATTGGACATTTAGTGGTCCAAAGCTAAGTGTGGCAATTAGCAAAAGCTACGTATCTAATATCTTCAAAACCAATCGTATGGAAAGTCCAATATTAACCATTCAAGACTATATAAAATATTTCCTGGTTTTTTGTTTTTTATTATTTATTTAAAAAATCCTTAGCAATTTACAATACTTCCTAAATTACTAAGGATTTTTTACATCAAATAAAGCATTGAATATATGGGTTTTCGGAGGAAGAACAAATTGAGTGAAAATTCAATTACACACAGTAAATTGCAGATCCATGAAGAGAGAGAGAGAGAGAGAGCACATGTTCAGTTGCTTTTGGGGGATTATTTTTAAATGGGAAAATTCTAGTTGGTATCTAAATGTTGCAAATCAAGTGACACTTTTTGTAAGCTCTCATACAGTGGTTCTTTTTGGCATTGTATACACAAATTACAAAAGTGCCATTTCACTTGGTTAATATGCAAATCAAGTGATAAATTAAGCAAGCCCATTTATAAATTAAGGGTGAATTGTTTTATGTATGTTAATTTTTACTACAAATATTCAGAGTAAAATATTTTAAATATATAAAAAAAATTTGAAGTATCAAAAATCGATTTCAGTCTTGATTAGTAAATGAATTATGTGGCAGTACAACCAAACTACCAATGTGTTAGTGGCAGTACAACCAAACTACAAATGTGTTAGTGATTAACAATCTTTTTACAAGGTTGAAATTTCTCAAGTATGATAGATACAAAGCAATAATTAACAATTTTTGTATGACCATAAAAGATTTTGCTATGGATACAATTTTATGGAGCCACCATGATAAAAAATAAAAAAATAAAATAAAATAAAATAAAAACAAAAAAAAAAAAAAAAAAAAAAAAAAAAAAAAAAAAAAAAAAAAAAAAAAAAAAAAAAAGAGAGAGAGAGAGAGAGAGAGAGGGAGAAAAGAAACCAGAATTGAAACTGATGTTAAATTACATTAGTTGTTTAACATTTAAACTCGGTTTGGCCCTACCAATTGCTAATGTAAGGGTTTCGATTTTGTGATATATTTTGGGTATTAACTTGAATGTCATTCTCTCTTATAGCTTAACTCTTTGATTTAAATCACAGTATGACTTGCGTTTGTATGATGGACTGCAGTTTATGATTTGGGGAAATTATTAAAAAAAAATTTCATTCAGTAAAAGGTGTTGTTCATTAATGGGATTATAATGAAATTTTATGGTACAGTTTTGAACATTGATATGCAACGCTCTTTGTGATTAGCAACAGCTTATTCTTATACCTTATGCCAAATAAGGTGTAAAAGCTATAAGTTTACATTTGTAAACTTTAAATGTAATGTGGTGGAGCTCATGTGTGTTGCACAAGAAGCTTGGACAATGCCATTTGCACCTTGTACTAAAGAGAAAAGTTAGTGAATTTGCAAATCCTGTCAATGGGGCCACAAATTCTTTGCAAGAATTTGCACAGAAATGCAACATGGTTATTGTAAGCCCGAATCTACAAAGGAATATTGCACATGGAGAGATCACAAATGGAACACTGCTGTCGTAATTGGAAATGAGGTTAATGTTATTGGTGAGCATCCAAGGTGATTTTAGTGGGCGACTGATGAGGGTCAGATATGTCCGCTGTTCCTAGTACTTTCTATTAGATTATGGTTAGTTTCTTGAGTATTTTAAGTGTTCTTTGTTATTTTTAGTATTTTGGTGTTTTATTAATGTTTTGTGTGTTTTTGTAGGATTTTGAAGTCATTTGGAGTCAAAGGAAAAGTCATTGTTTAAACAGTGAAACAAGAGAACATTATGTCCAAGTGGAGGAACACATTTGCTGTCTGAGGAACAGGTTCTGCAGAGTAAAATCCTTGCGCAAGAAGTCTGACAAGTCTAGAATCACATATAAATGAATCTGGACTTCCTTGAGAAATAATCCAACTGATTTCACACATTTTACAGCTGTGTGGAGATAGCTTAAGAGAAATATATGGAGGAAATATTGGAAGGATAGAAAGATATGGAAAGATTTCATGCCAAATATTATCCTTGTGTTTCCTTATTGAAGAAGATTTCTACTGATTTCCTATATAAAGCCACGATTTAAGTCACAAAAAGAAGAAGTTTACATCCCTTTAAACCCCTCAAGGCCGTGAGTTGAGGCAAAGAAGAAGTCGGAGAGACAACAATGGAGGGACATTCTCCAAATCTGTGGAACAACTTCGGTTTATCTCTTATTTTCTATCTTTTCCTTTGCATTATGATTGCATAGTTGTTTTTTTTAGTAGCTAGAGATTGAAGCCATGTAATTGATCTATGAGACACACTTATTCTTTGAATTACAATTATTTTTCTCAAGTATTTATGAGTTTCCTTGCTGGTTTTTATGAATGATGGATTAATATGATAGGGTCGACACTATTATGTTAAATTTGATTGAAGGTTTTATGTCCGTGATTGCATGGGGTCTGTAATCTAAGTAGCAACCAATTATTAGGTGGGATGTACCTTTAACTCTAGCGATTGTGGAGGCTCATAATCTAGGCTAAATCACATGCTCGTAGTATTGTTGGTTGTCTAGGGTTGATGTTTTCCTAGTTCTTAATGCTTTCAATGGGTTTAATTCCTCACTCGTAGTATAGGGGTTATTTGTTGATTAGGGTTAGTACGAGGTCATACTTGTCCTAGCTACAATTAAGGGAGAACAGAGGGAACTTGTTCCTACAAGTCAATCTACTTGGAGTAATAATTGTATGTGTCAATGAATGGTGGATTTGCATGGTGGACTTCTATGGTTGCTGAGTTTAACTTGTCCTTGTCTTATTTTCTTAAAGTACGTCTAATTCTTAGTCTTTAGTGTTCTTTAGGTTAGTTGTCCTTGTTTTTGTTCTTGTTCCTAAAAACCCTCCAAACCTGTACCTTAGTTTGTTTCGAGTCTGATCATTGTACAGTATCGTATTCTTAAGTTAGTACAAATACATTCTTCGTGGGATCGACCCCTACTTCCGCTAATTACAAGTTAGTAGTCTTAGGGTTATTATTATTAGTTTGTGTGCGCTTCGACACCGCATCAGCATCTATAACATAGTTTAGTGGCAACAAACTAATATGTGTATAAATTTGGGTATTGGGTGAATTGCACTCAATTTTCCTAGGAAAAATTGATGAAACTAGATGAAGTAGGAGCTTTTTATTTTCCAGAACATGGTTGATTAATTTTAAGTTCAACGTGTATTTCTTGATTTTGAGCTTTGAATGCTTATTATATTAAGCAACTGAAATTGTGTTGATGAGGCACATTTGGGATGTCTTGGTTTTATTTGAAACTTTCTGGTATCCATATTGTCAACTTTAGCTTGTGTATTTGAATATGACTTGCTCTGTATAGTAGGCATAATCTAAATAATCTAAGAATAATAATGAAGCAGGAACAGTGATGCTTTAAGACTGAGGAATAATAATATAGTAGGCATGTATGACAGTAAAGTGAAATGAGCTGAGGTTTCTTTCAGATGTAGTATAGGAACTGGTTTATTGAAGTAAGCTTAATTGGTGATTATATTGTAATTACTGGTCTTTTTTCCGGTTTTCAGGTGAAAAGCCAGGTGATCACTGATAGATTAATGAGAATTATTCAAATTTGAAGCCTTAGAGTCGAAGAAATCGGAGTGACAATGTTGTCAACATCCCTGCAACGTAGGACAGTAGCAAACATGGGTTTTAGAGGATTGCAACTTTATATGGGTGGGGAACTGTTGGTTAACTTGTGGTTTGGATGATAAGTACTCTTGATCTTTTTTACCGGTTTGGGGTTTCAGATTTTGACTTAGCATCAAAAATTGGCAGTTGTTTACCTGTAGATTCATTTTGTTAGCATTAACTTTTGTGAGTTGTTTACTTGGTTTTGAAAGTTGTTGCTGGATCTATGTTATTGGGTTGAGTAATTCAAGTGTTGTATGTAGACTGCAGATCATTTCATTTTATTGATAATGAGAAACAATCTATTACAAAATATTTTATGTGAGGTTGATTTCTTCGAGCTCACTGACATGACCCTTTTAGCAGCTTCTTAGAGTTCAAAAAGTGTGTTCAAATCACACTTACACTTCCTATATGTAGAAATACAGAGCTGTATTGGTTTTTTGGGTGAATTGTTAACTTTGCTTATTTGGGGTGTTCTAATTATAGAGTATTAACTTGATGCCTTATGATTGATTAGTTGTCTGATTGATATTATGCGGATACGTTTTCATTGACTTAAAAACATTAATATTTTTTAAGTAATAACCTTGAGTTAGTTTCATTACTTCTAAAATCTAAAATATTCAACTAGTCCAATTAAGTATTACAATACTCTTTCCTAAGGCCTAGCTTCAGTGTAAGCCCTGTTTTTAAACACTCACTATTATCTGAGCAAAAATTAGACATAAGAGAAAAAGCTAAACCAACCATTTGAGAAACATTAATCACAAATTTACAATTAATCAGATGGGAATCACAAAGAGGACACAATTAGCAACACAAACATCCAAATTGATATTGGGACACCCTGAGTGGTGCGCTGGGTGTCGCAATTGGTTATCCTAAAATGGATATCTCTAGTCAGTTGCAATTACCTATTTTGGTATGTAAGTGAAGCGAACTTGGGCGGTATGAACTTGATTAAGAGTCTCAAATGATTACAAAATTAGTGACTTTAGGCCACAAGTCTCAAATGTTCCTTCATACAATTTCTGGATACCCTTCTCTCAACTAGCCTTCCTCTACTTATACTACTGCTATCAAGTACACTAGTACCTTCATTAATTGCTATTCCTACTCTTTTGGCTATTTCTAAGTCACACAAAACACAACTAAAAAAATCACTAATAATGCCAAAAAGAAACTCAAAGCCACCAAAAATAGCAGCAAATTAATCAGCCACAAAACAGTGCAACTTTTAGAGTGAGTTAGTGGTAGTATGGTAGTTGTCGGTTGTTTTCTTCTTCCTCTGCCATAAGTATGGACTGGTGATTTATGATGATTCATTACAATATTCCTCCCCAAAAGACTCACCTTGTCCTCAAGTTGGTCTGGAAACCGCAGCTGAGTGAGCTCGAAGTCGTCCCAAGTTGCTTCAAGTTCCGGCAGCCCCTTCCATTGAATAAGGACCTCCCACTGTACTTCCTCCCTCTCCTGAGTGCGAGAACATTCTCCGACTCAACCTCCATTTCCTTCCTCGAATTGAGTTGAGTCGGGATCGGTTTATGACTGAATTGACTTCCCACTGAGAAACGTGAAACACCGGAAGAATCTGGCATTCCGGTGGCAGCTGTAACTTATAGGCTACACTCCTAATTCGTTGTACCACCTCGTACAGCCCATAAAAACGTGCCACCAGTTTCTCATATTGTCTCCTTGCCAATGACTGTTGTCGATATGGCAGGATCTTAGGGTAGACCATCCCTCTCACCTGAAGATCCACGTCCCTCCTCTTCAAATTAGCGTATTTCTTCAATTTTGTTGAGCTCGAAGCAGGTTCAAATTGATTTCATCCAACATCACATACCTCTCTTGGATCAGCTTCTCCGCACTATCAACGGGTGTTTGCCCCCTTCCTACTCTCATCAGCTTGGGTAGGTCCCTAACATACACAACTCAAAAGGGCGAAACCTTAGCGGAAGCATACGTGGCTGTGTTATAAGAATATTCTTCCCACAGTAACCAACGAGCCCACCACTTTGGTTGATACCCAGCGAAGCATCGGAGATAGGTTTCTACCCCTTTATTCACGACTTTGGTTTGACTGTCAGTTTACGGGTGGTACGATGTATTACGTTTCACGTCTGTGCTATGAAGACGAAATAACTTCTTCCAGAACCCACTCAAACAGACACGATCATTATCAGAAATGATACTCCTTGGAACCTCCCTACAATCGGACCACTTCTCAGATAAAAACCTTTGCCACCACCTTGTCCGTAAAAGGATGCTTCGACTCTGTAACGGGGGCATATTTGGATAGGCGGCCTACCACTACTAGGACGGTGTAGACCCCATGCGATTTGGGCAACCCTTCAACGAAATTCATTGTAATGTCATCCCAAATGGTCTCGAGAATGGGAAATGGTTGTAGCAACCCCACCGGACTTTGTTGTGAATGTTTGTTGCATTGACAAATTGCAAAAGCCTTGACATACTCCCCAACATCTCTCCTCATCCCTTGCCAAATCCATTCAGAGGCCAACCTCAAGTATGTTTTGTTTCGGTCTCGTCAGAGTGCCAACCTTCAGGGGTGTCGTGATAGGCTTTCAACATTGCTGTTTTGAACACTAACCTCCTTGGAATTACCACCCGCCCTTTATACAACAATTGTTAATTGTCAAGGGTGTACCCCACTACTTTGCCACCATCTTCAATCTCCTTCCCCACCCCTTGCAACATTGTATCTCTTCACACCTCTTTATGTACTTCACTCCAATCCCATAGGTTGGTGATGATCATGGCCCCCAATTCTGACTCCCCATCCCTTTTTCTGGACACCCCTTCCTTTTTTCTGGACAGCGCGTCAGCCACACAATTCGACACCCACACTTGTCCTGATTACTGAATTTCAAAGTCAAACCCGAATAATTTCCTTATCCAATGTTGGTACTCCATTCCAACTACCCTCTGCAGCATTATGAATCACATATTTTGTTGGTCACTCCTCACGATAAAAACGCCTCCCAAGTAAATAGTGCTTCCACTTTTGCACCGCCAAGCACACCGCCATTAACTCCTTTTCATAGATAGACTTACTCCTCGCTCCGAGGCCTAGCACCTTGCTAAAGAAGGCAAAGAGTCAATTTTCTTACATCAACCTCGCTCCTAAGCCAAATCCCAAGTCATCCGCCTCCACCACAATACCTTATGAAAATTAGGCATAATCAAGATTGGTGCCATTGCTATCGCTGTTTTCAAAGCCTCAAATGTCAAATGTCGCCGCTGCTTCCTAACCCCACTTAAAATTGTCTTTTCTTAGTTGATTTGTGAAAGGTTCTGCTAGATGAGCATAACAGGCTAAAAGCCTTCTCAACTCCCTTAAGTTTCTTGGGATGGCCCATTTGAGCATGGACTCAATCTTCTCCTGATCCACATCCACTCCCCTCTTGGAAATGACATGGCCCAAATAAGCCACTTGCTTCTTACCAAATTCACACTTTTTTATACTTGCAAAGAGTTGGTGTTCCTTTAACTTGCCCAACACCCTCTAAAGGGGGTCAGTGTGCTCCTCTTCACTACCGCTATAGCCGAGTAAGACATTAAAAGATACAAGGACGAATTTCCTCAATAATGGCCTAAAATTGTCGAACATTAGTTATTAAAATGTTGTCGGAGCATTAGTGAGTCCAAAAGGCATTACTAGGAATTCATAATGTCCTTCATGCGTGCGGAAGGCCATCTTAGGAACATCCTCGAGTTTCATCAAAACACGTCGATCATTAGTGATTAAATTGTTTTCGGAGCACTGGTGAGTCCAAAAGGCATTACTAGGAATTCATAATGTCCTTTATGTGTGCGGAAGGCCATCTTGGGAACATCCTCGAGTTTCAGAAAACTTTGATGATATCCAGCCTTGAGGTTGAGCTTCGAGAACACTTGAGCCCCCTCCAACACATCTAAGAGTAATAATGACCGATATGGGATACTTATCCAGCGTAATCTCTTTGTTTAAGGCTCGATAGTTAAGGCAAAACCGCCATGACCCATTCTTTCTCTTGATTAGAAGAATTAGGCTTGAGAAGGGACTAGTGGAGGGTTGAATAATGCCCGCCTCACGTATCTCACATATTAGCTTTTCAATCTCATCTTTTCGGAATTAGGGGTAGCGATATGGGCGAACGCTCATCGGATTACTCCCTTCCTTAGAGGATGATGCCATGCCAGTGTCCTCGTGATCAAAAACCTCACCATATTCCACTAAGAATCCCTCCAAGTATTCTTCTCTACTTCTTCCATTTGACTCAACTCCACTAGAAGTCCCCCTTGCTCCTTCCTTAAGGTGCGTATCATGGCTTTCAAGGTAACTCCTGTTCACAAGAAGGTAGGATCACCGTGAATGGTCACTGGTTTTCCCCTAACCGTGAAACTCATCTTCTATGATTTCTGGTTGGTGAGCAAATCTCCCAATTTCTCTAATAATGGCACCCCAAGAATCATGTCTAAATTAACCAAAAGCAAAAGTAGAAAATCCTCAGTGATGTCCACCTCCCCTTCGAGTTTCAGCCTCACGCCTACCCTGCATATCGCCCATTGCCTCTTACTCTTCATCGTTTCGGAGAGATACTCTAAAAGGCCCACCTTCCATTATGGACTGATCTAGTCCTCGTACAGCTGATAAGAACACGAGATTATGGGTTGCTCTAGTGTCAACCATAACCACCACCTCACCACCGTTAAACAACCCCTTTAATTTTAGAGTTTTAGAATTGGTTAATCCCACAAGTAAATTGATGGAAATAGCTACAGGTTCTAGACTCTCCTCCTCCAATAGCCTCCTCCACTAGCGCCTCCATCGCAGCCATCTCTCCTCCATCTTCTCGTTCCTCCTCTTCTACCAAGAGAACACTGAGCTCATGCACTTTGAAACGGTGCCCAACTCCCCAACGCTCATCATATTTAAAACACAACCCTTTAGACTTGCAATCTTGGAACTCCTCCATTACATGTACCTCGCCCGAGAAGCAACCTTTGAGAGTTGGCTCAAGTACCACTGTTGTGGGTTTGAGCAGCTTTAGAAACCTGAGCTTGTGAATGGTTGTCTAGAGGGTGGAAGCTGGACTGTTGTTGAAATATGAGAATGGTGCAAGCCTAGGAACCCCTGAACCAACCTTCTTAAACCCCATGAAGTTTCCCTATTCAATTCGGATGTCAAGGTCAATGGCTAGAGTGTAGGGATTTAGCATTCGAATCTCTACTTGGATTTCGTCCTTGAGCCCGTTAACGAATTGCCCCTTCATAAGGCTTTCAAGAACGTCCTCCAACGGAGACGTCTTCTCAATAGACTCCGATAATCCCACCGTGGTGGTGTGAGTAACAGTCAACCAATATTCATGCAACGTGCCCACATTTGTTGGTCGAAATTGCACCAAGACCCTCTCCTTCAAACCATCCCACACGCTCACCGCTCGGCTACGGTTTTCCCACTGAAACCACCAGAGAGTGTCTCCTTCAATGGCACGACAACAACTTAGAGTTTCTCATACTCCAAAAGTTGATAGAACTTAAAATACTACACACTCCTCAAAATCCATCCATCAGGATCGGTCCCATCAAGGGTTGGTATTTCCAACTTCCTATACCACCAGTTTCCACGCCCTTCTTAAACATCCTTCTCAACGCCTCTCCCTTTCTTCTATCCCCCACCAACATGATGACTGTTCCCCGTCATTTGCTTCCTCCATGGCCTCTATTATCCCTTGCATTTCTGCAAAGAAGCTCTCCTGGTTGGTCTTAATATGTTGCAAAGATTCGTCGAGGCTGGTCATGTGCGTTGTCATCCCTTTAACTTTTTCTTCGAGAACCTCAACGCATTGAGTGTTGTTTGACACCGTCGACATGGTGGTACTCTAATACCAAGTGCAACAAACTTGGGTGGTACAAATTTGATTAAGAGTAATCAATGGTAATTGGGAATAGATTAGTAGTTGATTGATAGTGGAATGATTACAATATTAGTGGTTGTCGACCACAAGTCTCTAATGTTCCTTCATACAGTTTCTGGATACCGTACTCTCAACTAGTCTACTATCAAGAAGTACACTAGTACCTTCGTTAATTGCTATCTCTACTCTTTTGGCTGTTTCTAAGTCACACAAAACACAACTAAAAGGTAAACTAATAATTAGAAACTCAATGCAGCCAAAAACAGCAGTAACTTAATCAGCCCCAAAACAGGCAGTTTTAGAGTGAGTTGATGGTAGTGTGGCAGTTGTTGATTGCTTTCTTCTTCCTTCTGCAGTAAGTATGGATCACTGGTGGTTTATGGTGATTCATTACGGTAAGACTCACATAAATTCTACCTATTCTACCCTTAATTTTGTCTTCTAACTACTTTATTCTACCTATTTTATCCAATTTTTTGCCATCTTCTTAATTATTTATTCATACTCTCTACTTCTTTAGTGATCCCTATCACTCATGAGCATTCAACTTAATTTAGATGAAATGTAATGCGTAGGAAGTAATTTGCTACTAAGGGAGTAATACTACTCAGAAAGGTCACGACTCACAAGTTGCATCCCTTAATACACATTCTCCCTCATATATATATGACACATCAATGACAATAAAAGTGACTTAACACACAACTTATCTAGAAAAAGGAAACAAAGATACAAAAGTGACAATATAGTCGTAAGGATAACCCAAGCTCTTGGTTGAGTCAATATTTGACACATATTGGCTCAATACTCTAAAAAAAAAGTCAATGTTGCAGTATTCTATTTGAGGCACACATGTTGAATAGCATCCACTAAGATTCTTTTCACCCTGTTCCTAACCGATTCATATTCATTATAAGATTTACAAAAAGTATTTAGAATAACCCAGAAAATTGGATTGACGAATATAATCTAACTAGATTATGTACAACATGGCCATGCTACAATTTTAAAATATTCATATGTTCAGAGAATATTCATATTTCATACCTTTGAACATTTTCTCAAGGGCAACTTCATCTTCAAAATCAACTTTAAGATGACCAGGTAATGCAGGACCAAAACCTCGTGTAGCTTCATTGTCGCAGCTCATAGAAATAGCAGCTAGAGTACGACCGTGAAAGCAGCCACAACATGAAACAATAATAGCCTGCAGACAGAAATTAAGATAGATCTTAAAACTGTGTTATAAGAAAATAATCCAAAGACACATGTCAGGGTTTAACAGGAAGATACAAATTCGTATGCTTAGCATGGTAATGACATGACTGAAAAATAAGTGAGAACAAAAGACCCTAAAAGATTGTTTTAATTAAGAGGAGGGAAAAGAGTGGAGTGTCCTGTGTCCTTTCTGAACAATGAAAATTAAATCAATAGGTCAAATTTAAGAATCAATAACGACTTAAAACTAACCTTATTATTAGGAACTTTTTTCTTTTCATACCCCCACTTTCTTGCAACTTTCAGAGCAGTTTCCACCCCTTCAGCCCCAGTATTCATTGGTAACACCATATCGTACCCAAACATACTGGTTATCTTCTCTGCAAAAGCGGGGAATTTATCATTATGAAAAGCTCTAGAGCTGAGGGTGAGCTTTTCTGCCTGCTCAATCAACGCTTTCATAATCTTGGGGTGGCAGTGTCCCTGCATCAAGAAAGTGAAAATCAACCTCATGATATAAATACGTCAGTTCTCCAGTAAGTCATGTTTGAAAAGATATTCTTAACAAAGGAGAGCCTACAGCATGTTTTAGATTTCATTACAAACGAGTTCCTACAGTAGGCTCTTTGGTTTAGATTTCATCACAATGGAGAGCCTACGGTAAGTTATTTCCATTAGATTTACGAGCAAATTTACTAATTTTTCTTCACTCGAACAAATCAAGGAAGAGAAAGGATAACAAGGATCCTAAAATCAAAGTCTGGACAAGCTTGAATGCCATGAGTAGTCACAGTCATTCTATAACTGCTGGATTAAAAGAAGGATAAGATCTTCTGTAAAAATATACAAACAAAAGTATTCCAGGAAAACATAGTGACCTGAAACTCACCTGGTTAACAGCAGAATATGCTGAAAGAAAGTCAAGATATTCTCTTCCCTCTGGATCCCATATTGAAGATCCTTTTGCATGAGAAAACACCATGGGAATTGGGTGGTAACTGCATGGGAAAATTAAAATACCAATTAACTGTAAAAAACAACACTTTAGTAGAGGCATCTAGGTTTCTAAATTGTAACAATTAAAATATCTTAATCGGTCATAAAAACTTTCTAAACCAAAAGCAATGGTCAAAAGATGAAAATAATTGTGGGGTTGTAAGCTTGGTTCAATCAATCAATCAATCAATCCTAGCCTTAATCCCAAAAAAATTGGAGTCGGTTACATGAACCAAAATTAATCATTCCATGTGGTCATCCACATAATTTTCCTCCTCCATCGCCTGCGATCATGAACCTCATTCTCTTGTAAATCTAAAAGTTCCATATCCTTTTTAACCCCTTCCCACCAAGTCATTTTCGGTCTTCCCCTACCTCGTTTGAGATTTCCATGATTCCACCCTTCGCACCGGGGCTCCCTCAGGTCTCCGTCTCACATATCCGAACCAACGCAAACGATTCTCCCTTAATTTGCTTGCTATGTCTGCAACCCCAACTTTTCGACGTATTACTTCATTTCTAATTCTATCCCTTAAAGTGTTCCCGCACATCCATCTCAACATCCGCATCTCCGTAACTCCTATTTTTTGAATGTGCTCCTTCTTGTAAGCCCAACATTCTGTACCAGAATACACTTAAAAAATAACCAGGATTTGAAATTTTACATTCCCAGAGACACTACGCATATTCTTTTTTCCTTTTTGAACCAGAATACTTGACATATGACATTCTTTGTGTCAAACTGCTAGGAATTACATATCAGAACTAACAATTAAATGTTGTTTCATCCCAAAAATAATCTTGGAGGAAAAGCCTTGACATTTTGATTAAAGTTACTCCAAGTCCCATAACACTATTTTTCTAAGATTCTAAACACTAGCATCATAAAGAGCTCCATTCTATGGCACAATTGACCCCAAAGATGTGATGGAAACCGAGCAAAGAAAATGAGAATTACAGGCATATAGTTTTAAGCATCTCTTGATCCCCTTGCAAAAGTGAACTAATGATGCAGCTAATATTTTTCATACCAAACATTAAATGCAAAACAGCCATGTCATATTCCCTAAAGGTGTCACCTATAATAGGTTACTGGAAGCCTGCAAGCAAACATAGGTGCATTTGCATTCAAAATATCAGATCTTAGTGAGCAATGAGGAAGTACATATCAAAACTACAACTCAGAAGCTACAGTTCCTTTTTGTTAACTAGTGTTTGAAAACGACAGGTCTTTTTTGAATTCTGAAACAAAGTATATTAGGAGCACCAGGTCTAAGCATGTACCAGCAACATGAGGACATTATGAGTCAAACCACAAAGGTCCACAAGGTAAAGATATATTAGACAAGTATGGCTAACCATTTTTAGAATTTGTTGTCACAACTTATGCAGAGGATTACCATCTGATGACACAAAAGAATATAGCAGGTAGATGAAATTAACAGCATTAATTTGCTACCTGGAAAACCCTGGATTAGCTTGAGATAAGTTTGGTTTCGTTTACTTTTCCAATTCTTATATTCATTCGTAACCATTATGGACAAATGTAGAAAACTAGGATGGCAATTATTCAAGAAATGATAATTTGGACTTTGCAATGGCAAACGACTTGGGTATAATGAAAACTTTGTTCAAGAAAAGACTTTCTCACTCAATGTCTTATAGAAATCGCAATCAACCAAGGAAAATTGACTACTTTCCAGTAAGTAATACTTAAAGAAAGAGTTACATTGATCGTAAAGTGATCCCTCGGCTAGAATACGACAACCCAATATAGGTTGCTTGGAGTCGCAAATTGTGGTGGAAACAAAGGAGAACAAACAAAAATATATGAATAAAATGAACGAATACTCTGAACGACTATGCATGGACTAAGTCGGAGCATATCAGATGGCAAAGGAGGTTTTAGGAGAATCTAAAGAAACAAACATACCACTAAATAAGGACACATTGGTGGAACGAACACGTGAAACAATCAATAAAGAGAAAATGAAGAATGCTGCAAATGGTAAGGAAATTGTCAGAGTGATGAAAACAAAGAGAAATATAAAAAGGCTCAAGTAGAAGCAAAGAAGGACATACAAATTGCAAGGGCAAGGGTAGAAGACCTTAAATGACCGAATACTTTGAACGACTATGCATGGACTAAGTCGGAGCATATCAGATGGCAAAGGAGGTTTTAGGAGAATCTAAAGAAACAAACATACCACTAAATAAGGACACATTGGTGGAACGAACACGTGAAACAATCAATAAAGAGAAAATGAAGAATGCTGCAAATGGTAAGGAAATTGTCAGAGTGATGAAAACAAAGAGAAATATAAAAAGGCTCAAGTAGAAGCAAAGAAGGACATACAAATTGCAAGGGCAAGGGTAGAAGACCTTAAATGACCGAATACTTTGAACGACTATGCATGGACTAAGTCGGAGCATATCAGATGGCAAAGGAGGTTTTAGGAGAATCTAAAGAAACAAACATACCACTAAATAAGGACACATTGGTGGAACGAACGCGTGAAACAATCAATAAAGAGAAAATGAAGAATGCTGCAAATGGTAAGGAAATTGTCAGAGTGATGAAAACAAAGAGAAATATAAAAAGGCTCAAGTAGAAGCAAAGAAGGACATACAAATTGCAAGGGCAAGGGTAGAAGACCTTAAATGACCGAATACTTTGAACGACTATGCATGGACTAAGTCGGAGCATATCAGATGGCAAAGGAGGTTTTAGGAGAATCTAAAGAAACAAACATACCACTAAATAAGGACACATTGGTGGAACGAACGCGTGAAACAATCAATAAAGAGAAAATGAAGAATGCTGCAAATGGTAAGGAAATTGTCAGAGTGATGAAAACAAAGAGAAATATAAAAAGGCTCAAGTAGAAGCAAAGAAGGACATACAAATTGCAAGGGCAAGGGTAGAAGACCTAAACGCAAGATTGTATGCAAAAGGAGGGAAAAAAGAACTTTATGAAATCGCCCGTACAAGAGACCAAGTTGAGAATTTTGAGACAATTAGTGTATAAGGATGTAAATCAAAGTCTTGGATGAAGATAAGGAGATAAAGGAGAGATGGGGATCTTACTTTGATAACCTATTCAATAAAGATCGAGAGCAACACATTAGGAAGTAAACATTACACAATATATGGCTAATTGGTATATTATGCAGAGCATTTAAACCTTAATTTAAAAAGCATGCGCCTAGGCGGATAAGCGCATGCAGGGGGCTTTTAGAACGCATAGTCGTAGGCATTTCCAAAGGTCCATTGAGGCGCCTCAAGGGTTTTTTTGGGATTTTTTTTTAAAAAACTATTTTTTTACGAGCACAACCGTTTTACACCTTGGTGCCCCTCTTGCCTTTTAAAACTAAGATTCAAACTTGAGAAGATAGTATGACACTGAAATAGATGGGGTCAAAGAATAGCCCTAATGGTATCCCTACTAGGGTTTAGAGATGCTTGGTTGAAGCGGATTTGAGTGGTTAAATTATACCCCAACAAGATTTAGGGAAATAATATAATGTCTCTCAAGTGGAAAAAGGTACCAACTTCATGTACAGGTAACAAAGGTAATGTCCAAGGTCATTCCAACCACCAAGGTCCAAACTAATGAATTGTGCCATAAAGCATTGTGACCAAGACATTAAACAACGGTTAAGATGAAGCATGATGATCTTGAAAAACTAGGTTGGGTTGATGACAAGAATGTTGTCAATTATAGAGGCAATTAATATCATGAGATAACTTTTGGAGAACAATGGGTAAATAAGAAGGTTTTACAAGTGGTTTACATTGATACGGAGAAGGTCTATGATAAGGTACTAAGAGAATTACTTTTGTGGCTTTAACAAGGAAAGGTATTTCGAAGATATATATTGACACATTAAGGATACAAGTGAGGGCTAACACAAGTGTGCGCGATGGTGGAAATTCCCATCATAATTGGAGTACATTCAGATTCCACACTCAACCTTTTGCTTCTTGTCATAGATATGGGAGATTTAATAAGATCAATTCAAGATGATATTGCATTGATTGTTCAGTGTGTAACACGGAGGGAATGAGTTGAATTGTGATGACACTCCAACTTCTCCCACATGCCCTGTGAACAGCGGCCCGTAAAAGGTGAATCAGTGTAGGAAAACCAAATCTCATACTTGTGAATCAGTAGATACTTCAACAAACCTATTACTCTCACACCTTTAAGGAGATAGAACTATCGCTAAAGTAAGGTGGAATTATTGGAGAGCATATCAAGTGGGAGAAAAGGCAAAGTAATAACTGCCATCAATTTTGATATATAGAAAAAGTGTTAGCATTATGAATTTAAATTATAACTAGTATTTATCATCCCAAAAAATGGAGATGTTGCACATAGGGTCAAATCATGCTCATTAAAATAAAGAGGAGCTTCCAAATTTCTATGTTGTCGTGGCATACCCATACACTAAAGGAAAACTCAACCTTATAGCTATTAAGCTACTGATATTGCCATGACAGATGAATGTGACAAAGATGTGTATGATACGTTGTATCAGCAGACATTCAAAAAATAACAGAATAAGGAATAAGGAAATTAGGAAGAGTGTAGCGGTTACAACTATGAATAAGATACTAGGGTCATATGAGAACCGAGCAACAAGTGGCAAAAAGGATGGGAAGGTGAGAGTGATTCAAAGCAACATGGTGCTTATTGGGGCTTAAGGAAAACTCAGCATTAAATAGAGACAAATTGAAAGAAGGAATATCTACAAAAAACGTTTTCAATTCCTCAATCCTCATGACAATTTATGTCTGGGTGCCGCCAAATTATTTTGGAATTAAAACTTTATTATTATGGTTGTAGTTGATATTACCAACTTATATTTTAAAATTAATAACAACAATAAAGCTTCTGCCCAAAATAATTTGGGCTCTGCTAAACATGAATGAATAAGACGCAACAACCATAACATTAAAATAAAAAATTATAAAAGATTGCAAAGCACTCATTAGTAGTAGCTCGAAGTATGAAGTAACAATAATTCAATTATAATAATACTCCCTTCAAATAGAAAATAACACCCCATTTTCGTGTCATAAACATATACAAGTAATTCAATCACAAATTTAAGAATTTATCAATCAAACAAATTACCAATTTCAGCAATCAAAATAAAATAAACCCCAAAGAATTGATTAAAAACTTGAATAATAAAGAAGAATAACTAACTTGTGAGCACTGCATTGATACTCCAAATCAATAAGATTTTGCGAAGAAGAAGAAGCAGCAGCACAATAGCTTCTTGTTGTTACAAAATTTCGGGTAATTCTTCCAACTGCATGCTGCAAAACTCTTTTACTCGCCATTGAAGAAGACATTATAATTATTTTATAATATGATAAAATTGATAATAATATCGATGATAAGTAATTATAGAAGAAACATTTGTGATAATTGGTTTTGAAATTCGATTTCTTTTGATGAAAATGGAAGGAAATTCTATTTGGACGCAATGTATTAAGAAGTTGTTTGAAACACGGAAAGTTGTAATTTTGAATAATTAATTAATTAATGAAAAATGCGAAATGCCGCAATTTCTTATTTGTTGCAAATTACGGTGACCCACTATGTTTCTGCACTCCTCACATTATTTCCGTTGACATAGATAGGGATAATATATAAGAAATTAATGTGTTATGTATAAATAATATATTACATGGTATTTTCGCAAATAAATATAAAATTTTATTACCACACTATCCCTTGAAATTCTTATAAAAAGACAATCTTACCCCTCAAAATGTCATTGTGATATGCAATTTTGCATCACTGTGATTTGTTAGTCATCCCTCTATAAATAGTTATCAATTTTATTATTATGTGACGAGGGAGATGTGTGGAAATATTTTGGGAGTGCTGAAATCACCACCATGTTTGAGCTTATCAAGTACTCAAAGTATTATGTAGTAGGTGATTAGATCGCTTGACCAATAGATTCGGCCTAACTCATAGCCCTAAGTTGTTTGTAAATCAATGAAATTGATAATTCCTAAGAAATAATTTACAAGTCACTATTTGGTGTACATACTTTTTTTACAATATTACCCATGTTATTAAAAAAATTTACTAAAACATTTCAATTGGGAAAAAATTTTTAAGGATATATAATAGTAATTTCCAAAAATACAATATGGGAAATAAAACTCACCAAGGAAGGGGTTGGTGAGTTACTTCCCGTAGAGAATAGGAAGTTATTTCCCCTTAAAATTTGAGTTTCTAAGAAATACTTTATTTCTTCAAACCAAAAAGCCATTTCTTAGGAAATTGTTTTTTCCTATGTTTTGGACTTTGGGCTTTTATCCTCGCGTGTGCACAGTTATCTATGTTATACTACCTCCGTTACTTTTGAGATGCAACACATTAGGTTGCATGAATCCCTAGGCAATTTTCCCTAATTGTATTTAATACTCCCTCTGTTTTTTTTAGTTGCAACAATTCGCTTTCCACACTTGCCGATGCACTTTTTTAACAATTTATAACTCTAATTATATATTTGTATAATTTATAAAAACTATATTTTAATAAAGTGCACGCTAAGTTGAAACAAACGAGATACATATTGACTATACTACTCTTTATACATTGATCATAAAATTAAATCAAAGCTTAAAAGATGAATTTGCAACTTTTGAAATGTTTAAAGAAAGAGGAGAGAGAATAAACCAAATTAAGGAAACCACCAACCATTAAGCACTTAAATCAGAAATCAACCACCAACCAGGAAAATACCACCTATACTAACACCACAACCACCGAAAACCACACCACAATCACTAAAAGTCTGAAACCATTGAAACCTCACCACAACCATCCAAAAAGCAATGTGTGATCTAAAACCCAAAAGCAATGTTCAATCTAAAACCAAAAACCCAAAAAGGAGGAAGGTGATTCCAAATTCGACTTTTATCAACGTTCAAAGGTAGTGGTGTTCGAAGATTCTAGGGTTTTATTGGTGTTGTCTTAAGGTGGTGGTGGTGGGTTGAACTTCGAAGATTGTAGGGTTTTGTTGGTGGTCTTCAAATCTGGTGGTCGTATTTGAAGATTCTAGGGTTTTCCTGGTGGTGCTCGAAGATGGTGGTGGTGGACTGGGGTTTTAATTTGGTGGTTTGAAGGTTGTGGAGGTGGTGGTGGTTGTTGTTGTTTCACACTAGGCCTTGGTGGTGGTCTTCTGTCACTGTAGTGTAGGGTTTCGTTGGTGGTGGTGGGCCTGGTGGTGGTTTAAGTTTTGATGGAAGGGGTGGTTTAAGTTTTTTTTGGTACTAGGGAGCCACAAGGGTGGGGAACGATGAGAATTAATCCCAAGATCTCATGGAACCGAGAGGAAAAATTTAACCACTTAAGCTACCCGGCCCTCATTCTTTGCCAAAGGAGTTGATAAAATTATACTATGTTCAATGCACATTATAAGTGTATATAATTGGAATTATGAAAATAATATTAAAATAAAATATAAAATAAAAATAAAAACTTAATGTTGAAACACATTTAATATGGCACTTGTCATTTGTTCAACAGTAGCATTATCACATACATATCTTCTCATTTAATTCACATCAAATGGACCTTCACCAGTATTTTTTCTTGATAAGTTTTGACGTGACCCAATTTATAACAGCTACCTCAAAAACTAATTTCAAACACACCCTATATGGTAATATTCTATCTATATTTTTGGCGAAAGATTGCAATCCGCCACATGGTGCCCTGCTACAAATGTTGACTAGTACTTTTGGTGAATATGCAACAAATTCCCTCACGTCAAAAATTCTTGTATGAGGATTCAAACATGGTACCTCATAGAATTAATGCAAGGATTCTTCCGCTAATCCACTGGTTATGATAACATGTGGAGATTAAAATTATATAAATCAAGAATTGGAGGACATTTAAACAAAATAAATTGTCTCAATTACTTTATTTTTTGGTGCTATTCCTTAATTACTTGTAATTGATGCTTTTGATTGAAAATTAACATACAGTTTTTTTCCAATAATAGTCATCATATGGTTACCACTTAACAGTCATGTACTTATATGGGAGTATGAAATAGTCACTCCGTCATGCAATTATCCTATCGTCTTCCGATATGACACATATTACCTTTTTTCAAAATTGTTACTTCTTTGTTCTTTGTTACGTTAAAAAGTTATTTACAAAATAATCTATGCAAAGTTTCACAATCTTCTCAAATATATCAGAATTTTTTAGTTGAAGTAAATTAATGGCTTCATTTCTTAAAATTCAGTTCTCTTATGTACAATCTCATTATCAGGTGATACATACATTTTTTATTTTCAATAAACTACTGGTTTATGAATACATTTGAATCATGTTTTTGATTGAAATTTTCTATGCGTGTGATCTTTTTTCAATCAGAATTAACCATGTATTGTAATTGAAATTGATGTTATACTTTGAATTACAAGACTAAAATGCAATAACCCGAGGCAACGCCAAGGCACAAACTAGTTAAAATGGAAAAAGTACATGGCCATATGATTGAAGCTTCAATTGACAAATGTTAATATGGGACAGCCTATGGCGGCATACATGTGTACTTTTAAATAAACAGAGAAAAGTTATTCTACTATAAAAGTCTTAGCAATATTATAAAACATTTCTAATGAAATATCTTTAAGAGGAGTAAGATAATAAATATGCAAGCTGAGAGTGAGTAAATGAGTGGATAAAATATATGACTTTCGTTCCTAAATATTCTTTACGTTTGGAACCTAGGGTATAAAAAGTTTTAACACGAAAAACCTATATGATATGTATGAAAAAATATAATCATATGGGATCTTATTAGAATCGTATCGACGTAAAGTTTTCTTACAACAAGTTTGTATAATTTTTTATAAAGTACAACAATAGATATTGATGTTTAAAAAATTGCATTGAAAGTTGTGAAAATTAAAGAGTAAAGAGCATTTAGTAACTAAGGGAGTACACTGTAAAATGAATTTAGTAAAATTTGATAATAATTGTTAAAAATTCATAACAAACTTGTTTTCTCATTAAACAAATGGTTTGTTGCAACTATTTTTCGAATTAGATTTATTTCAATTGTTTTTAAGTTAGGCTTAATTAGTTTTTTTTTTAATTTGAATTCTTGACTTAATCTATAACAATTTTGGATTTTAATTGTTGATATTGAGAATTTGAGATACAGTGTCGAATGTTGTTTGATTCTTTTAATTTCATGTTTAAATTAATTTTTTTGAGTATTAAATATTTTAGGATTTTATATTTTCCTTATCATCCTGTTTATAGAGGAAATAATAACTAATTGCTTTATTGCCTAACTATTTTAAGTGAAAAAATAACTTAATGATCAATAGCTGAGTGCGGCATAAAATTGTCGTCTTATGTTTTTGCTGCTCTAAAATGATTATAATACCATGTATCTTCAGGTATTTAATAATTTAAATTAATATTTATAAAGTGCATTTTTAGTATATTAAAGAAAGAATAAGGATATAATAAATTAATTAAAGGAATTTAATTCTCGTATTTTTAGGTATTTTATAATTTAAATTATGTTATAAAAAATAGGGTTTTAGTAAAGAGTATTTGTGGGAGATAATAGATCTATCTATCATTCAATTACAATGGGATATATATACAATGTAGGGAAAGAGTTCCTTGAAAGTGAACCCTAATCTCCGGAATATTCTAGATCATACATGAGGGTATAATGGGCATCCACTAAATACATATATTATATAACACTCCCCTTGGATGATCATTATTGAATAGTGTGTCTCGTTAAAACCTTACTAGGAAAAACCCTATGGGATAAAAACGTAGTAGAAGAAAAAGAGTACAACACTTTCGAGATACGCCTTAGGATGTTGCCTCATTAGAAACCTCTCCAGGAAAACCCAATGTGTGGGACAAAACCATGGTTAAGGAAAAATTAGTGCAACGCGTATTTCCTCCCTAATGGATGCATAACTTGAGATCTTTCTGAATATGAATCCAATACCTTTGGGTAGCTCCATGTTTGAAATAGAATAACATTTAATTCCTTTATCCATCCTGATTGGGCTTCAGTCATCAAATCTTCTATATGAGACATCTTCATTTTTCCATGCTCTTGAAAATAACACAAATATTGCATTTAACATTACTTTATATTGTTGTAAGTTACCATAACCATTAAAGTTATGCCTTCTTCTAGAAGTCAAATAAAGTAGCTACTGATAATCAAATATTCATCATAATTTATGGCAACTCGTGAAATTATTAATAACACTATCCAATTGTTTATGGTTCTTCTCTGGACCATAAAAGGATTATCCTTACACCATCAGTCTTCCAACGAACAAAAAAAATTCAGATTATCTTGTAGATGCTCAAACATCAGGTTGAGGGTTGACAATCTAGTCATCAATTATAATACCCTACATTTTCACGTATTTTAAAAAAATATTTTTGTATTTTACGTATAATTTTAATATTTTTATTGAAAAATTAAGTCCAATAGGAATATTAAATTAAAAGAAATTGATAATAATAAAATAAATAAAATAAATAATAAATAATTTTGAATTAAAAATAATTAATTGTGTTCATAAATAATGTTTAATGTTTCAAAAAAGATATTTTAAAAAAGCTACTAAAATAATACTTTCAAAGGTTTCCTAATTTATTTTGAAGCAAGGGCCTAAAGGTAATTTCCACTTGTTAGGATAAGTATGGGCTTTTCCAAATCCTACTTTGGAGCCTATAAATACCCTTTAAAACCCAAATTTTCAGATTTTCATGCTCATAATTAGTCATTAGGATTCCAAAAATTTAGAGAGAACAGAAAAAAAATTCGACAGTTGTGTTATCGGAAAAACAAAAGAAAAAATAATAAACAAATAAATAAATACCTTCATTCTTGGGATCCGAGCCTCGCCGGACCCCACCTGCGCCCAGCCGGACCGCCGCCCTCGCCACCGCCGGCCACTCCTCCCCCCTTTCCGGTATTTTCGGACTTTTACAAAAAAAAAAAAATCCTTCTTTCTTTTTAATTCAATCTTGCAAATTCATGTTCATATTTATGTTTAATCATGCTTTTATGAGTTTTAATCATGTTTAAAAAAGTTATGATTTGTTTTAAGGCATGAATTAAATTGTTGTTCATGAAATTTTAGATTAGGGTATTTAAATTATGAAAGTTATGATTTTTATGAGTTTTTATGACTTAAACTTCAATATTATGATCATGAATTATTGTTGTGTGAATTTATGACGATTTTATAAAGTTTAGATTGATTTTTGAAAAATTTGAAAATAAAATAAATTGCTGTCCAAAATTTATAATCATGAGATTCAATTGAATAAATATTATGATCGAACATGTTTTGGCTTGTGGAAAATTATTCTAAAGCATAGATTGGTTTCATAATTATGTTAGTTGATTGTAGAAGACTTTTACCATGAAATTATGATGTTTTTATGAGTTTTTCATGACTTTAAAGTTAATAAATAAACCTGAAATTTTTATAAAAACAAGTTAAAGTAAGTTTTAAGTGTTCATATTATGCTAGTATGATCACATATGAATTCTATGGTGTTACATATAATTTTAGTATGTTTTATGAAATTTAAAAGTGATTTTAAGCATGCTTAATATGCTGTCCATAATTTATAAAGTGAATAATTAACTTTTAAAGTATGTAATTAGCATAAATTGATCATATAAATACAGTAATACATCGTATGATTGATTTATGTTATTTTTGAAGTTTTTCAAGGAGTTTTAGTAATTTTATATTGTTGTTTACTTTTCTAAAGTGGCATAAAATTTATATTAAGGTTTTATAAAGCATAAATAATTCCCGAAAACCAAGTAGTCGTACAATACATAAGTAAAGTGTAGTATGGAATTGAATAGAGACCATATAAGGAAAGTTTTGGACGAGTTCCCAATATAGAAGTTGGTTTATAGTTGTTGTAGAACTTAGTCAATAAGGTTTTAATTTAGTTTCGTTTTTTCCTTATGTAGGAGACTTTGAACTAGTCCACTTCTAGAAGTTATGGCGGAGCACCGTTACTTTACAAAGTACGTAAGTACTAAAGACAAACACAGGAACTAAAATTCATGCTTGGATGACCCTTGATTGTATGAATCTTCGTTATGCTTGTTGAATCATGAATTTATGTGCATGACAAGTTTATTAGAAGCATGATTTGTAATGTATATATGTTGACATTCCATGTTACATAGTAATATGAATTCTTATAAGTTTGGATTGAAATATTATGATTAGATTAATTTGGCCAATAGTTTATTAACCAAGAAAAGAAGTTATTTTAAGTTGGTTAGTTACTTAATCAACAAGAAAGGTAGTCGTGAATTTTTATTCATATAATTAAAAAAAGTTATGAGCAATTATTTTCGTCATTATGCCACTGACAGTTTAATGTGTGGTCAAGGAGAAAGTAAGTAATTAGCCACTCACAGTTAATGTGTGGTAAAGGAAGTACAGTTTAATTAAAGGACACGCATGAGATTAATTCTGAATTACCTTAAATTAAAGATAACTAATATGGCTTGCTTGATTTGATGCATATTTTTATGTGATGATTGTATTTGAGTCATAACATTGTTAAAACGGTTAATCACATAAAGTGTAAGAGGACTTGCATCAAAACTCTTGGAACGTATATACCTTGAGTATGAACAATGGGGGGAGTCATATGGAACAGTGATCTATGACTTCTAATTGGAGTACAAGACGTTGTACTCTTTTATATTTTTAATGCGCTGGATATCCGTCACTTTATGTGACATAGTAATACCTTCTTGGAGTTGCTCCCAAGTTGGTGCCCAATAGGGCGATGATTTTAAGGAGGAAACCCATTCGATGCAGGATCCATAAGTTTGAATATAATAATTAATTTAATTGAGTCCATGTACAGGTAAAAAGGTGGTCAAAGGTAAGTTGAGTGCATGTTTTGTTTCTTGTTGTTGTTGCATAGCCTTTATTAGTTATGTACTCAGCTTTGCTGACTGTTTGTTTTGTGTGCATGACTTTGTCTTGGACTTGGCCCTACAATGACCCACTTGTGGTGAGTAGTTGTCTAGTAAAAGAAAAGCTGCATGTACAAGTGGGCATAAGTCTTTTCATATGGGCTGGAGTGAGAGCGCTTGCTGTGTTTTATAGTTTTACTTTATTTTATTGCTTATGGATGACTAACATATATTTTGGATGTTGTTTTATTTCTAAAGACTTTTAGTTTTGGTTTTTAAGGGCCATTAATATGGTTCCGAAGTGTAATAAGTTTAAAGTTGATTTTTATTTTAAAATTGTTTTGAAGTTTAGTTTTAAATTGTTTTGGTTTTAAGACTTCTGCTATAGTATTTTGATAAATGCCTTAGCCGTTATCACGGTGGCGGTAATACTTTGGTTTTTCCATATTTAGAAGTTTTAATAAATATAATCCTTAATAATTATAATTTGTTTTCCGAAAAAATAAGAAGTTAGGAAATTCCAGGGTGTTACAAAGTGGTTACCTGAGCTTAGATTTTAAAATAAAATAAATTTTATTTTTGGGGGTACCCTAAGTTTTACTTTTGGAAAGAGGAATTTCTTATTATGGAAAGTTTTCGAAAAGGGAATTTTTCTAAAAAAAGTAATTTTCGAAAATGGAAAGTTTTGAAAAATAAATTATGTGTGCAGGTATGCAAGGAATTCGGGTATGTATTATGTGTTACTGCTTTAATACCATGTGGTGAGTTTGGGTAAGAATTTGGGCATGTAGGATAAACTTTGTTTCTGTTCTTTCATGCATTAAAGTTCATGTTTAAGGTGTTGCTTATGTGAATAGTTGAGTGTAAAGAAAATTGTATGTTAGCCACAAGACCCTTTTTGTAGAACTGCTAGTTTGTTTTGTTTTGTTTTGTTTTGGGAAGGATGGACCATTAGTCTTAAGTTTTGTGCAGGATGTCATATAGTATGCCTAGTAAAGATACTCAAATAGGAACTTTGGAGAAAAAACACTACTAAAGTCCGCCTCAATATGTCTGGAAAATACGGTTCTACTGTTGGTACATGAGTATTGTGTTGAAGTTACCACAATGGGATCAGCCCGACCATGTAGCAGCTCTGATTGTTAGGTGCTTGCCCGACCGTTCACCCTATTTAGAGATTAAGGAAAAGTTTAGTGATTTTCATTTTGTTGGAGGCCTTCCGAACTATTCTAAGTATAAGGATGCAATTGGTCAGTGGGGTTGTGATTAAATTGGAGATTCTTGGAGGGGTATATTGCTAGGAAAGAGCAGAAGTATCAAGAAATGAATGCAAGTGAGGAGACCCCGCCCACACCAAGCCCATAAGATAGCCAGGGAAGTGAAGACCTAATGGTGAAGGAGACTCCTATGGGTTCGAAGACTGATGAGTCAAGGTATAGTTCGTGTTATGAAATTGAGAACCCAGACCCAGTGATTCCAGTATATGTTGATTTGGTAACCGATTCTGAAGAAGATGAAGAAGAATCGGATCCTGAGGAGGAAATGGAAGAAGAGGAAGAGACGGATGAAGAAATGCAGGTTGACACTAAGAATGACCCAGAGTTCATACCAAAGAAATATGTGATGTCAAGAGACAAGAAAGATAATGTTAATGTTTAGAGACTTTGTTTAGATCTAGTTTAGCTGTTGATGTTTAATGTTTCTGATATTTAGTTGAACAGTTTAAGTTATTGTTTACATTAGTTTGAATAAGTGAAAATGAGCCATAAGAAATGATGAGAAGAGTTGAGTAATAAATTTCTTTTATGAAATAATTCTTAAGTAGAATAGAACCAAGGGAATTATTTTTATTTCTTATGTGCTTTATTCTTATTTTAATGGTTGTGTAAACAATCAAAACAAAGTGAATCATTCGCTCTAAAAGAATGAAACTTCTTTTACGAGACGAAATGAGAAAGTGTTTTATGATTTAAGTTTATGTTGTTCTAACTTTCAGTTAGACATAATTTAATATAAAGGTCTTTTCCTCTACAGGAGAAATAGAATGGCTAAATGTAACAACAATCAGCTGAATGAAGTAGTGAGGCAATTTTAGCTACTGTAGCTGAACAGTTAGCTGCCAGAGGAAATGGAAATGGTAGTAACCCTGCTGGAGAACTTTTCAAGAAAATTTCTCAAAGTAAGCCACCCGCTTACCAAGGAGAGAACAATCCAACTATTCTAGAGGGATGGTTGAGAGAGTTCAACAAGTTGTTTGGGGCAGTTGAGTGTCCAGAGGAGCTTAAGGTGAACCATGCTGTTTACAATTTGAGAGGAGAACCTGATTTATGGTGGTCACAAAATGAGGCTGTAATAAGGGCTTTACCAGGATTTAATTGGGATATGTTTCAGGAGCAAATTTGCAATAAGTTCTACCCTGTGCTTCTTCAGAAACAAAAGGCTGAGGAGTTTCTAGCTAGAGCTTAAGATGGGAAGTATGTCTGTCACCGAGTACTACTCTAAGTTCATAGAATTGTCTAGGTTTGCTCCTGAGGCTGTAGCAACTGAGAGGTTGAAGGCTAGTCACTTTGAAAGAGGGTTACCCTTAGATTTACAGACACAACTAGCTAGACAGATCTTTGAATCCTTGGATGATTTATACGGTAGAGCTGCACACCTGTATGCCATAGACCAAAAGAAGAAGGAGGTATAAAAGGAAGGTGAGACGAGGGAGAAGAGGAAGGATGGTGGAGGAAACTTCAACCAACAAGGGAATCATGGTGGATATAAGAGACCTCGTTTCAACAACAACTTCCAGGGTAGTAGGGGAAACTTTGGGAAGCCTAATCCTGGAAATGGGAATAGAACTCAGGTGGCTAGTCAAGGAGGGCGTGCGTACTTTTGCAAGAAGTGTCCTAACAATCACCCAGGAAAGGAATGTGCAGGGAACCCAGTGACTTGTTGGTTGTGTAACAAACTTGGACACCGTGAGTATGAGTGTTTCTGTAGGAACAAAGGAAAGGAGGGACAAAATTCTCAAGCTAGGGGGAATCCAACCGGGGGACAATAAAAGGGTTTTCAAGGAAATATGGGAGGAAAGGTGACACCTCAAGCCGGAAATAGGAGTGGGAGTGGGAATGGAGGAGGACAGACTAAGACCTCAAACAATGGCAAGCTGAATGTGATGGCTCGAAGTGAAGCGGATGCTAATAAGGATGTGATCACTAGTACTTTTTCTATTCACTCTTTTCCTGTTAAAGTTTTGCTTGATTCTGGTGCAACGTACTCTTTTGTTTCCACTAAGATTCTAGAAAAGTTAAAACCTGTGTTAGGAAAAGTAGATGCAATAGATATGTCAATAGTGTTACCTTCAGGACAAGAAGTACAATGTTCAAGGAGATTTCAAGATGTCCCTATTGAAATTGAGGGAGTGGAGTTTAAGACTAACCTAATCGAGCTTGATTTAGGTGACTTAGAAATGATCCTAGGGATGGATTGGTTGAGTAAACATAAGGCTGAAATTCTATGTGAACCACAAAAGATCTCGTTGATGAATAAGGATAAGAAGGTGAGCTATTGGAGGGCAGGAAGACCAAAACACAATAAAATAGTGTCAGTAATGAGGTTTGCTAGGTTTGTGAGGAAAGGTTTTCCGATTTACCTTTGTAGCGTGAGAGACGTGGATCATGTTGAGACTGCTAAGCCTGAGGATATTGAGGTAGTAAGGGACTTTCTTGATGTATTTCCGGAGGAGATCCCGGGGATGCAACTTAAATGAGAAATTGATTTTACCATAGTCTTAGTCCCAAGAACAACACCTATTTCCAAAACACGCTATAGGATGGCGCTTGCAGAAATGAGTGAGTTGAAGAAGCAGTTGCAAGACTTGATGGAAAAGGGTTACATTAGGCCGAGTGCTTCACCTTGGGGAGCACCAATACTGTTTGTAAATAAGAAAGATGGGAGTTTAAGGTTATGTATTGACTATAGGGAGCTGAATAAGGTGACAATAAAAAATAAGTATCTATTACTGAGGATTGATGACTTGTTTGATCAATTGAAAGGAGCTACTGTGTTTTCGAAAATTGATTTGAGGTCAGGATATCATCAATTGAGGATTGCTAATGAGGACATACCGAAAACTGCTTTTCACACTAGGTATGGACACTATGAGTTCACTGTTACGCCTTTTGAGTTAACCAATGTGCCAGCAATTTTAATGGATCTAATGAATAAAATTTTCCAACGGTTTTTGGATAACTTTGTGGTTGTATTCATTGATGACATCTTGGTGTATTCTAAGAGTAAGGAAGAACATGTCGAGCATTTGAGGACAATCTTGATGGCATTAAGGGAGAATGAGTTGTATGCTAAGTTCTCGAAATGTGAGTTCTGGTTAGAGAAAGTAGCATTCTTGGGGCATATTGTGTCTAAAGAGGGAGTTGAAGAAGATCCAGCCAAAATTGAAGCAGTTAAGGAGTGGCCTACACCTAAGAATGTAACAGATGTACGGAGTTTCTTAGGGTTAACAGGTTATTACAGGAGGTTTGTGAAATACTTTCGAGGATTGCTAAACCCATGACTTCGTTTATGAAGAAAGACTGTAAATTTGAATGGAGTATTAAGTGTGAAGAGGCATTTCAGACCTTGAAAGAGCTTTTGACTACAGCTTCAGTGCTGACCTTGCCAGATGGAAGTGTCTCTAATGTTGTGTATAGTAATGCTTCTAAAAATGGTTCAGGATGTGTTTTAATGCAAAATAGAAAGGTGATAGCTTATGCCTCGAGACAACTGAAACCATATGAGGTGAACTACCCTACTCATGATCTGGAGTTAGCAGCAATAGTGTTTGCTTTGAAAATTTGGAGACATTACTTGTATGGGGTGAAATGTAGAATATACACAGACCACAAGAGTTTAAAGTACTTTTTCATTCAAAGGGATTTAAATATGAGACAAAGGAGTTGGCTTGAGTTGATCAAGGATTATGACCTAGATATCCAGTACCATGAAGGGAAAGCCAATGTGATAGCCGATGCTTTAAGTGGTAAAACAAAACATGGAGTGAATACGTTGGTGGTTGCTAATGAACTATATAAGGATATAGAGAGATTGAGCTTGGAAATAGTGAAGGAGGGAGAGTTGGAAGGAATTCTTTGTAATCTTAGTATCCAACCGACAATATTTGAGGAAATTAAGAAGAACTAGGAAGGAGATGTGAAATTGGACATAATTAAGGAAAAGTTGAAAGCAGGAAAGCCTATGGATTTTAAGATTCATGACAATGGAAGTTTAAGGTATAAAGGAAGATGGTGTGTACCGCAAAGATGTGAGGCTTTGAAATAGAGAATCATGGAGGAGGGTCATAATACACTGTATTCAGTGTATCCTGGAGGCGACAAACTGTATAAGGATTTAAAGAAGATGTATTGGTGGCTTAGGATAAAGAGAGAAGTGGCTGAATTCGTGAGTAAATGTCTTACTTGCCAAAAGGTCAAATTTGAGCATAAAAGACCACAAGGAGAAGTCCAACCACTTGAAATACCAGGATGGAAATGGGATTGCATGTCAATGGACTTTGTGACTTGCTTACCGAAGTCGAAAAATCAGAATGATACCATATGGGTAGTGGTGGATAGACTTACTAAGTCGATCAGCCGTGTTTATACCCATGAAAGAGACTTGGAAGATGGAACAACTTGCAAAAGCTTACATAAAACATGTTGTGAGGCTACATGGAGCTCCAAAGGATATCGTGTCAGATAGGGATTCTAGGTTTCTTTCGAAATTCTAGAAAAGTGTTCAGGAGAACTTTGGTACAATGCTGAAAATGAGTATAGCTTTCTATCCAACAACTGATGGACAGACAGAGAGAACCATACAAACCTTAGACGATATGCTAAGGGCTTTTGTAATGGACTTTCAAGGGAATTGGGAGGATCACTTGGATCTCATTGAGTTTTCATACAACAATAGTTACCATGCAAGTATTGGCATGGCACCTTTTGAGGCTTTGTATGAAAGGAAATGTAGGAGCCCCTTGTGTTGGAACGACATAAGTGAGACAGTGATTTTAGGACCTCAATTGATAGAAGAAACCACCGAGAAAATTAGAGTAATACAAGGAAAGATTCAAGCAGCACAAGATAGACAAAAGTCCTATGTGGATAAAAAAACGCAAGAAGTTGTGTTTGAAGTTGGCGATAAGGTGTTACTTAAGGTATCACCAATGAAAGGAGTGATGAGGTTCGGAAAGAAAGGAAAGATGAGCCCAGAATAAATAGGACCCTATGAGATCTTGCAAAGGGTTGGAAAGGTAGCTTATAAGTTAGCACTACCAATGGAGTTGAGCAAGGTTCACAATGTTTTTCATGTGTCTCAACTAAGAAAGTATGTGCTAGACGAGTCACATGTGTTACAACCTGAAACAATAGAGTTAGACCAAAGTTTGACCTATGAAAAGAGGCCAATTAAAATCCTAGACAGTAAGGTCAGAGATAGTCGTAGAAAGAGTGTCAAAATAGTGAAGGTGTTGTGGTCTAACCAAGAAACCGAAGAAGCTACTTGGGAAGCTGGAGATATGATGAGAGAAAAATACCCGGAGCTATTTCAGGTTAGTAGTAGAGTTACGGGGACGTAACTCGATTTTTAAGGGGGGTAGAAAGCGACCTATTTTTTCGCGCGTTTTTACCCTCAATTTTGCAAGTTTTTATGAGTTTTTATGACTTTTAAGTAATAAGTTTATGTTTGTCTGCTAAAAAGTTGTCAAGTAAGTGTCTAAGGTCTACAACAACATAGTATTTCAGTAAGAAAGTTTAAATTAAATGTAGTCTCTATTCAAATTCCATACACTAATCTACACAAAGTTTCGGGACGAAACTTCTTTTAAGGGGGGTAGACTGTAATAACCCACATTTTCACGTATTTTAAGAAAGTATTTTTGTATTTTATTGGTATAATTTTAATATTTTTATTAAAAAATTATATCCAATAGGAATATTAAATGAAAAGTAATTGATAATAATAAAATAAATAAAATAAATAATAAATAAGTTTTAATTAAACACAATTAATTGTGTTCGTAAATAATATTTTATGTTTTAAAAAATATTTTAAAACATAAAATATTATTTATGAACACAATTAATTATTTTTAATTAAAACTGGCTTCTAAAAATAGAATTTTCAAAGGCTTCCTAATTTATTTTGAGGCAAGGGCCTAAAGGTAATTTCCATTTGTTAGGATAAGGATAGGCTTTTCCAAATCCTACTTTAGGGCCTATAAATACCATTTATCACCCAAATTTTCAGATTTTCATGCTCGTAAGTTGTTATTAGGATTCCAAATATTTAGAGAGAAAAAAAAGGGGGCAGTGATTTCCAAAAAAAAAAATTTGCAGTTGTGTTTTCGGAAAAACAGAAGAAAAATAATTAAATAAATACCTTCGTTCTTGGGATCCGAGCCTCGACGGACCCCACCTGGCCCAGCTGGAGCCCCGCGCCCAGCCGGACTGCCGCCCTCGCCACCGCCGGCCACTCCTCCCCCCTTTCCGGTATTTTCGGATTTTTACAAAATAAATAAATTCCTTCTTTCTTTTTAATTCAATTTTACAAATTCATATTCATATTTATGTTTAATCATACTTTTATGAGTTTTAATCATGTTTAATAAGGTTATGATTTGTTTTAAGGCATGAATTAAATTGTTGTTCATGAAATTTTAGATTATGAAAGTTATGACTTAAACTGTTTAATAAGGTTTATAAATTATGAAAGTTATGATTTTTATGAGTTTTTATGACTTAAACTTCAATATTATGATCATGAATTATTGTTGTGTGAATTTATGATGATTTTATAAAGTTTAGTTTGATTTTTAAAGTCTTTGAAAATAAAATAAATTGTTGTCCAAAATTTATAATCATGAGGTTCAATTGAATAAATATTATGAACACGTTTTCGCTTATGAAAAATTGTTCTAAAGCATAAATTGGTTTCATAATTATGTTAGTTGATTGTAGAAGAGTTTTACCATGAAATTCTGATGTTTTTATGAGTTTTTTCATGAGTTTAAAGTTAATAAAAAAATCTGAAATTTTTATAAAAACAAGTTAAAGTAAGTTTTAAGTGTTCATATTATGCTAGTATGATCACATATGAATTCGATGATGTTACATTTAATTTTTAGTACGTTTTATGAAGTTTAAAAGTGATTTTAAGCATGTTTAACTTGGTGTCCAGAATTTATAAAGTGAATAATTAAGCTTTTAAAGTATGTAATTAGCATAAATTGATCATATAAATTAAGTACTACATTGTATGATTGATTTATGTTGTATTTGTAGTTTTTTAAAGGAGTTTTGGTAATTTTATATTGCTGTCCACTTTTCTAAAGTGGCATAAAATTTATATTAAGGTTTTATAAAGCATAAATAATTCCCGAAAACCAAGTAGTCGTACAATACAAAAGTAAAGTGTAGTATGGAATTGAATAGAGACCATATAAGGAAAGTTTTGGACGAGTTCCCAATATAGAAGTTGGTTTATAGTTGTTGTAGAACTTAGTCAACAATGTTTTAATTTAGTTTCGGTTTTTCTTTATTTAGGAGACTTTGAACTAGTCCACTTCTAGAAGTTATGGCGGAGCACCGTTACTTTACATGGTACGTAAGTACTAAAGGCAAACACAGGAACTAAATTCATGCTTGGATGACCCTTGATTGTATGAATCATTGTTATGCTTGTTGAATCATGAATTTATGTGCGTGTCAAGTTTATTAGAAGCATGATTTGTAATGTATGCTAACATTCCATGTTAAATAGTAATATGAATTCTTATAAGTTTGGATTAGAATATTATGATCAGATTAATTTGTCCAATAGTTTATTAATCAAGAAAGGAAGTTATTTTAAGTTAGCTAGTTACTTAATCAACAAGAAAGGTAGTTGTGAATTTTTATTCACATGATTAAACGAAGTTATGAGCAATTATTTTAGAAATTATGCCACTGACAGTTAATATGTGGTCAAGGAGAAAGTAAGTAATTAGCCACTCACAGTTAATGTGTAGTAAAGGAAGTTTAGTTTAATTAAAGGACACACATGAGATTAATTTTGAATTACCTTAAATTAAAGATAACTAATAGGCTTGCTTGATTTGATGCATATTTTTATGTGACGATTGTATTTGAGTCATAACATTGTTAAACCGGTTAATCACGTTAAGTGTAAGAGGACTTGCATCAAAACTCTTGGAACTTATATACCTTGAGTATGAATAATGGGGGGAGTCTTATGGAACAATGATCTATGACTTCTAATTGGAGTACATGACGTTGTACTCTTTTATATTTTTAATGCGCTAGATATCCGTCACTTTATGTGACATAGTAATACCTTCTTTGAGTTGCTCCCAAGTTGGTGCCAAATAGGGCGATGATTTTAAAGAGGAAACCCATTCGATGCAGGATCCATAAGTTTAAATATTATAATTAATTTAGTTGAGTCCATGTACAGGTAAAAAGGTGGTCAAAAGTAAGTTGAGTGCATGTTTTATTTCTTATTGTTGTTGCATAGTCTTTATTAGTTATGTACTCAACTTTGCTGACTGTTTGTTTTGTGTGCATGGCTTTGTCTTGGACTTGGCCCTACAATGACCCACTTGTGGTGAGTAGTTGTCTAGTAAAAGAAAAGCTGCAGGTACAAGTGGGTATAAGTCCTTTCATGATGGGCTGGAGTGAGAGCACCTGCTGTGTTTTGTAGCTTTACTTTATTTTATTGCTTATGGATGACTAACATATATTTTGGATGTTGTTTTATTTCTAAAGTCTTTTAGTTTTGGTTTTTAAGGGCCATTAATATGGTTCCGAATTGTAATAAGTTTAAAGTTGATTTTTATTTTGAGATTGTTTTGAAGTTTAGTTTTAAATTGTTTTGGTTTTTAGACTTCCGTTGTAGTACTTTGATAATGGCTTAGCCGTTATCACAGTGGCGGTAATACTTTGGTTTTTCCATATTTAGAAATTTTAATAAATATAATCCTTGATAATTATAATTTGTTTTCTGGAAAAATAAGAAGTAAAAAGTTAGGAAATTCCAGGGTGTTACATCAATACCTTTTGGGAGTTTGATAACGATGTTGGTATTAAAAATATACAATCTGAAGGACTTGATATTTGAATATCTCTTATATAAGTTCTTCTAAAAATTTTATGCGCGATTCATAACATGCTGTTAGAACATCCTCATATGTATAATTTCATCACAAATATATCCTCATTGGAGGATAATTTTCTTCATGTAACTCTTCATACTATTGTAAACACAACTTACTATATTATATACAAAATTTCACATACATCACAACTATATTATTATTTTATAGCATTAGTGTATATAATATGATGAGATCTTAAATTTATACAAGTAAGATATTTAACATAAAGCATGTATATGATGAGTGATGCTTCTAAATATTATCTATACATGTAATGAATAATGCGTTTATATCTGACTCACACATGCACATAAATGTAAGACTCAAATATGCAAGACACTGTATATTGTAGATTTCAAAATCCATTATTGGACTTCTGTTCCTTGATGATCATCATTATTCACCTTTAGTTTGACTTCGAATCCATGATAAGCTTTGATCATTGTCAATATGTCGACATACAAGTGGACTTTTATTTCAGATCCCTATTCTCAAATCCACTACTTTTACATATGCATATAATCCATCGGTTCCATCATATACCGGTATCCCATTTTTCAAGATGTAATTTGCATGCTATTTTACAATGATATCTGAATACATTTTCCATTGGTACCATTAGTCAATTATCACATCCAAGTTCTTATATCATAGGTCATATGTTATCATTCAGATATATATACCACTTCCTGGGCATACATTATGGTATTACACTTTCAATAGTGTCAACTGCACTTTCTTGCCATATATTACATATTTATTTTGGAACCGAACCTACACTTCAGTTGTACTGATTCAAGTATTATTGGCAAGATTTATCTCAACGTACACACATAATATGACCAAAATGTATCTTCATTGCTATGCAACATGAGACATAACTGAATACAAATCAAACCATAGATGTGCAACATATCTTGATAATATATAGACAAAAGTTGGCAATAATATCTCAAATACTCATAATAGGGATCATCACTTTATAATTTAGTAATTTTGCCAACTTATTCCAATTCTTCTCCCCCTAAGTTGGTAAATTTTTTTGAATAAAGGGGCATCATATTCTTAACCAACTTAGTCTATAATTTCATGTGCAAAAATATTTCATCCAATAGAATATTTTTTTTAACAAATTTCATTACTTAGAAGAGATATATTCAACAGACTATTTGTCTCTTCAAAAGAACAATCAATGAAAATCATCTCTTCTCTAACTTATGATGTTCATCGCACATGTGTTTATAAATTCATCATAAATTGTTCCCTTCTAGAGATTAATAACAATGGGGTGAGAGTTATTGTGCACTTGTTGGTTTATTCTTATGTGCTAACATTCAACAGCCTAAATAAAAATGATTGTTATATAAACATAATTACTCCACTCAATGGTGACCTTCTGGGTTGTCAATGACTTTGATAATGAGTTATAAAAAGAGAGTTTTTACTTAAAGTGTTAACATACAAGGTGATTTGGTAAGCCTTTAGTCACATAATATAGAACAACATATAAGCTATTTTAGTGAACTTCTGGTCACCCATTACATATCTATATCCAAAGTCGTTTAAAAAAAACTTCATATTTTTCTTGAAATTTTCTTAAGAATCACAATTCAAATATAGCATAACATCAATGCTCGTTAATTATGTCTTGCCATTCAAAACATTTCACATATCTAACATGAGAGAGCGTCAGCACATTATCAATATTGAAATTTCATGTTTGATTACGAGTAATTATTAAAACCGGATGGCCTAATTTAACTATCACAACTAATCACTTTTCAAAACTCTGGTCAATTTTCAAACACTAGTGATCAATTTATTATAAATACTTCATGCACGACCATGAACATTAATATGATGTGATATAAGAACACTAACATTTTTTTCTTTCTATACTTGGCAAGACAATCAATTAATAATTGATGAAATAATAACACATACTCTGCTAAAGCATATGAATATAATCTTGATACATGCTAATCTTGTTAGACATATTATACTCTTCTAGAGTATTTTGTATAATCTTAGTACATATCGATCTTACTAAACATAACTGAATTCATCTGGAAATATTTCAAAATGTATCACTTTCTTTCATACTCAAAAGTATTAATTTCTAGAGCCCACGATACACCGCGTTTCAGGCGTGCTCTATGTTCTTAAGTATCTCACGTTGTCCTTCTAGGACATTAATTTTAATAACTCCCTCCGTTCCCTATTTTTCTTTACATATGCTGTTTTGGAATGTTCCATATTTTTCTTTACTAAACAGCTTTATTAGGTTTACAATATTTTTTATTAAGATGGACCCCACAAATCATCCACTATTAGTTGCAAGTTGTTTCTCTTTCATTAATTATTACACCAACTTGACCCCACTACTATTATTATATAATATATCATAATGAAGAGGTGAATAGTGACAAACAAGGAAAATAGGGAACCGAGGGAGTAGATCACTTATATATAATGAATATATAATTAATGTCATTCTTTACATCCGATGCATCTTTAGGATGGTATCACCTATACATTTAATCATGTGGCCTCCTTTATTAAATAAATCATTGTATATATGTACTTAACTGACCATCAATGTAATTTATAATTCATGGAATAAATACTATCTCCCCCTAAACCTAGCATATGAAGGCATGAAAATAATCCAACAACTTTTAAGTCTCATATGCTTCAAAAGCTATTTGGCAATGTCATGTATTATGCTTATAATACACCCATCTTTTCCTCTTGCCCAAAGATATAAATCTTTATATTGAAATTTCTCAATATATGGGCATATATAATGAATACATTATTCAAATGTGTTTCTCACAAAGTCATTATCATTATCTTAAACTCATAAAATTATTATTTGTTAAAATAAATATTATGTATTCATGTTTGCAATCCTTATGAACTTTCACATAAGTTATAATCAAGGAAACATCATGCAAACATGTTACTTATTCATTCAATAATCATATAATTTCTCATTCACTTCTAAGAAATGAGTATGTCTAGTTATCTATGCATCATTAACATACACATAAAGATAGTATATTAATTATTCAATATCTTTGAATATGACATTGCGTACACAGGCTCATAGTTGTTTTGTGGCCTGAATGGTGGGATATAAAAGCATACCGTAGAAATTATGGAACTAGGTCATGAAAATAGTTCTTGATGGGGATTCTTGACCCTTTGTAAATTAAGGAACACCCCTTTCATATGTATGTGTATTTTTCATAGATTAATACATACATATATATATATATATACACACACACACACAAGTACATCATTATCAATTTACTCATTCTAATCATCCTACTTCATATAGACATTTAACAACACATATAGTTGAATCCAACTATATACCAAGATTTTAAATTTAAATAAATTCATGATAATATGTATCATAAAAGTCTCAACTTATAACATCAAGTATTAATGTGACCAAAGTACTACATTGTGATCAATTCTACACGAAACATGAACAATAGGTAGAACTTCTATTCCTTAAAATATGAAAAGGAGTATGTGATTTTAGATTGTTAACTTGCAAATTATTGATTGTACACTATTTATCTAACACATTTCTTAGGAAAATTTATACTACTAATTATACATATTATTGGATATATATATATATATATATATTTATATATATATCATGTGTATTTTTACCTACCAATAATGAACAATAAATTGACTAAAATTAGAAACATTAATACTCTCACATAAAATACATTGGTCAACAACTTATGTTACCTACCAATTCATTTTACTTTTTAATTTGTCTGTTAATAGAGGCATCAAACAAGTCGCCTAACACAAGTATTATATCATGTGAAAGTAATATGAAAGCATGGCTAGTGTTATTAGTTTATGTTTTTTTAATGTATAATACCCTATGTAGCCGTGATTATGTAGGTTAGGTGGTTAAGGCATATTATCATATCTTGTACCATATTAAATCCATGTAAAATTATGGCTTGGTAATCGAATTGTTTAATTATAAAATACATTAGTGAAATGATAACAAAGATGGAGTAATTACGTACATAAGAGATAGAACATATTATAAACAGAAAAAAATTTAGAACATAAGACTTCGATATGGTCATATATATATATGTACGGAATAAAACAATCTGATCAACAATCCAATCTATGAAGTAATACACGAGTCAAGAGCATACATAGGTTAATAAAAAAAAAAGAAAAGAAAAAGAAACTAACATGGGTAAAATTGCTCGACTTATCGGATTCACTCACTATCCATAATTTCACACATAGTATCAACTATCAAGAGCATATATTAAGCATGGTTCCAACGCCATCATATTAGTTTCTAACTCTATTTACTGTTTTACGCTACATAATATCGTCATAATACATATCAATCACACTTGTAAAACACAAAATACTATATATTTTTTTTAATTTGACTTTTAAGTTTGTACAAAGCAATGTCATAGAACTAACCAAGGAAGTATAGATGTAACCAAACAATAACTTTTTTTTTTTTGCCATAAAGTTATTGCTGCCATTGAAATAGACATAAACCAATTGATTAAATAACTCAATCAATTAATTCAAACATATTATAATTCAGAGATAAAGGGAAAAGAAGTAGTTATAAAACTAACAAATTAACAATCAAGGGAGATCTTAGAAAATAGAATAGTGCCGCAATATATCATAAAAACACCAAACATGATTTTTGAATGATACAAAATAAAACATATTTAGGGGGAGAAATTATGAAGGAAACCTGTAGAAATTCATCTATAAGCCTCACAAGCCAAGGAAGAACAAAGCTCCATGGATATGTATCTTTGACTATAAGAGGTTGCTGACATGGTCAAATAATCAAGTTAACTTTTGGACTATACTGATTAGTAATAACACTTATTATGAGAAAATTCAACCTTTGATTCCTACTTTTATTTCTCTCTTTATTTTATTTTTCCCTTTTTGTTTTGATTCCCAGCATCAAATTGTTGCAACGGGGTTGTTGTTAATTATGAATTATGAAGTTTACCTTCAATGAAATTCTTGTTAGATAAATACTTCGTATATGTTACTAAAAAGAAATGAACCCTGACGAATTGGTTTTTACTACTGCATACAGAAAGACAAATCTATAAGTAATACAAGTTTGATATGTAATACCTTATGTATTAGATGTGATTAATCAAACATATATACTGAGATTAACAATACAAGAATCTCTTAATTCACTCAGTTGGCTAGAACTCGTGCTGATAACGTATTATAACTCATTACAAGAGTATTTGTGGGAGAGAATAGATCTATCTACCATTCAATTACAATGGGATATGTATACAATGTAGGGAAAGGGTTCCTTGAAAGTGAATCCTAGTCTCCGGAATATTCTATATCATAGATGAGGGTATAATGGACATCCACTAAATACATATATTTAGGGGTGTACACAGTCCGGTCTGGTGCAATCTGAGGTCCAGACCAGACCAGACCGCAAAATTGCGGTCTGGGTGTTTTCCAGACCAGACCACAATTTTTTAAACTGTCTGGTCTAGTGCGGTTTGCGGTTAAACCGCAATTTTTGAAAGATTTTATGAAGCATAACGTTTTAAGTGCGAAATGCTAATACACAACAAACGATAAGTTTACCTATACAACCAAGTGCAAGTCCACAACAGAAAATGACAATATAACATCGATCAACCAATCATAAATGGAAAACCATACAGGGTTACAAATTTAAAAGGTTGCATATTTGTAATACCACAAATCTAAAACAAACCATAATTATTTACGGTTTACGGTCTGGTCTGGTCTAAAAAAAATAAAAAACCAGACCAGTCTGCAAAAATTACGGTCTAGCTTAAAAAAACCAGACCATAAATTTTGGACTGCAGACCAGACCGGCCAGACCGCAGAAATACGGTTTGGTCCGCGATTTGGTGCGGTCCAGACCATTCTCTGTACAACCCTACGTATATTATATAACAATTTTATTATTATTCGTGTTATTTAATAATTGTGATGTTTTATTTTATTTTTTTGTAATTACAGGGTAACTACATGCATACATCCATCCGTTAAACCAATTTTTGCTTCTTAATTTCATGAAAGACTTATCAACGGAAAAATCTAATATTAGAATAAATAAATACATGTAGCTTACCAAAACAATACAGAGTAAACATTTGAAGAATAATATAAGTATAGTACAAATGTACAATAATTTCAACTGATAAGTGATCGAGCTTCTCAATTAGGTGAAAAAAAAATCAAATAAGCGATTTGCTTTTTTTTTTTTTTTTTTTTTTTCCAGTTGTTCACTTGTTCTATTAATGATATTCTATTTACTAGAAACAGGAACTATGCAATAGACAAATCTGCAAATGAAATGAAAATAATGTAATCTATAATTATGCATTATTCTAAACAAAAATTATCATATAAATTTTCAGTGTGTAATAGCACATTATTGGATACTCGAAACATAATACCATAAATTGGGAAAATTGATATATAAAATTAAAATAAAGAATCTTAATTGATGGGATCATTCTTCTTAAGAATTCAAAGTGCGGGAACATTAGCACCTACAGGACCGACTCCACCACCACCACCACCACCACCACCACCACCAATAGGGGGTGGAAAAAGAATAGGAAAAGGCAATCCAATAGGAGGTAACGGAATACCACCGCCTCCAGAGCCACCACCTCCACCAATGCTAGGAGGAAATGGGATGGGAAAAGGCAACAAAGGTGGCATTTGAAGTAAACTTTGGTCGTCATGATCGAGAACACAACTTGTTAAAAAATGGAATTATAAACGGGTTTTGAGGAAACAATGTGAGTAAACAAGCACGATCAATCTCCTCTAAAGCCTTGCAACAGGGTTCCCTTAGGCTTCCAAATTTGGTCCAAAAATCAGAGAAACAAACACTTATACTTGTAAAGGATTGAATGCACCCTTGACCGTTGTCCTGCGGGGAAGGTCTACTAGCATATCCTATTTGAATTAAGATGGATATGCATGAAATAAGAATCAAGTATTTGAAATTGTAAGAAGAATAAAAGCTTATAGCCATTATATTTGATCTTTTACTACTAGTAGTTTATTGCTTAGTGATTGTTTGAATTGTGAAGGTAAATTTTAGCTTTGGAGTTTATGTAATAAACCAGCAAGGGTGTTACTTTTTAAGTTAATAAATAAAATATAAGTATTATAACTCTGTTAAGTATATTTATTAAGTCGGTTATAACTTGTAGTTGTATTAGGGTGTTGCTCATTTAATTAGGGTATAATGTTTCAATGGGTACATTTAATGCATTTAATTTAGTTAAAAGAGTTAAGATAGGTCATACGTTGACTTATTATACATTTATACGTATTAGTGTAGTACTCCGTTTGGTTTCACTTTCTTAGGGCTTATTATTATTATTATTATTATTATTATTATTATTATTATTATTATTATTATTATTATTATTATTATTATTATTATTATTATAGGTAATACTCCCTATTTGAAAAGACACGCACACAAAAAGAAGAGTCCAGGTGTTTCCACTTTGGGATTTACTAAAAAAAGCCCACAAATTCGTTAGTAACACCGCAAATATGCTTAAATTACCGTACATACCCCTAATCTTATTTCACTCCTTCATTCACTTACTTCACCACATCTTTCCTCCGCCATTTAAACCCCTCCATCACCACCACCATTTAATTCCTTCTACCACCACTAAAATTGTGTCCATTCCTCCATCACCATCGCCGCTTAACACTCCATCACCATTACCACTTAAACCCCTCCATCTACACCACCACTTAATCCATAGATTGAGGTGACGGTGGCGGCGATCAAGGTAATTTTTTTAACACAAATCGCCCTAGTTGGAAGATTACCATAGGTTGAAATCATCTGATTAGACAATTTTGCTCTAGGGTAATCGTCCACCTAGGCGATTTCCCCTTGAGTAAATCGATCATGGTCCAAATTAGACTATATTATTTTAGGTAATCGTCTAACTAGGATGATTTGTTCCCTTTTTTTATTGCTTTTGATTCTGATTGTGCTTGTTTTTTTTACGATTTACTAATTTTGTGTACTTCATGCTTGTTTTAGATTGTTAATCAAAACATATTTTTATTTTTTTATTGCTGTCATGCATTAGTTTTTGGATTGTTGATGATAATTAATTTTTTTTAATTCATGATAATTTTTAGAGGGAAAAAGGTGAAGAATGGTGATAGAACAAATACAAGGGAAGGCATAATAGGTATTTCAAGTACATTTGCATGCAGTACAAACAGATTTGTGGGCTTCAAATAAGGTTCCAATTACACTTTCTGTTGTTAGTTTCCATAATTGTCTTGATCTTGATAAATTTGACTAATTGATATCTTATTACTATTAGTTGTTTTAGATAATCTTCCAATTTTTTCACAATATATAAGAACATATCATCTAATAATAATACTCTACATTTATCAAATTATTATGATTTTTACATATATAAAACAAAAGATATATATCAAGAATTCAAGATCGAAACAAACAAATGTACCAAATAAATGGGAACAATTTAGTACAATATTTTATTTTAAAACATAAAAGTATCATTTTAAAAAGTATTAAATTTTTTTCTTTTATTATCAAAATTAAATTTTTAAATGCATAGTTAAACAAAATCATAGAAATTATCTTTTTTCTAAAATTTGCTTATGTGACATTCAATTTTTTTTATCTTTACTATGATTGGTTTCCTTTAGGGCGCTCCAATACTCTTCAATGATTTTACTTTAGGTGTATATATTAATTAATTGCTTGAAGATATTCAACTTACGTATGAAATTTTTTAAAAACCTTATTACCTACACAAATATATATGTCCAACAAATTAAAGGCAAAACATGGATTACTATAATAGAGTATAAAATAAATTAAAACAAAAAAGCAAATCGGTCAACTATAACTACTCCGTATAATATACATATAATACTAAATAATAACTCCCTTCCGTCTTTTTAGTTGCAACATTTCGAAATTATTCTTACTCCACCTTTGTTGCTCTCTAGCACCGAAAAAAATCTCACAACAACTACATAAGTAGAGTATACTGTATACGTTCATTATCCTAATTTTTTTTAACGAAAGTCCATATTGAGTAGCAAACTATGGGTGGTCCTTAATGTTGTTAATTTGTTATGCAGTTGCAAACTTGCATACATGTTACCTCTCAAGTCCAATCTCTAATATTCTCAAAAAATTACTTTCAATAGCAAATTACATTGTTTGGTTACCATAGTTTCAACTTGCATATTGTAAATTGTAATAGGCATAGCTACTTACATCAACAGATTCGATTCATGTTTTAACATTGTTATTACGAACAAAAAAAGGATTGAAACTTATTCAACTAAGTGAAAATAAAAAAGTAACACATTATATACGGATTACGAAGTATGTTTTTAACATATAAAACTAATCACATTCACATATCATATTAAATGAAAAAAATCACAAAATTATATGCAAAATTCCAATTAACACCCTAATTTTTTCTTGTAAGGTGAGCAAAACACCCAAATCATAACGAAAAAAAACCAATTAAATATATATCTCATGAACTATCCAAACACACAATCTTCATAAAACCAAGAAGAATCTTTGCATTCCTCAAAACATTCAGAAAAATTTAAACAAAAACAATAACATTGATATGAATTATTCTAATTATTTCAAACAAAAAAATTTAATAAGGAAAATATAATCAAAGAAAATTATTATTATTAAAAAAAATGTATTGTCAAGGCCTGGCCCAAAAGATAATGGCAGCAACGCTACTACTTAATGCCATGGAATGTGAGCCAAACGTTAGGACGTCGAGGATTATTCGACATTAACCAACTTATTTTACGACGGTACACTTTTGGGTTTTGCAAATATTGTTTTTATTATTTGCCCGTTTATAATTTGTCTTACATGGATATGACTAATTTCTATAAGTTTACACCAAAATTTTTTTTGAAAAATTGAAAAATTGATCTATTAAAATATTATTATACGTGAAAACAATGAAATTAGTTTTCATGAATAAAAGTTTGTTTCTTTAAAAAAATAGTAAACATAAAACGTTGAAATCTTAAAGTTTGAGAATTTGATGGAGTGAAAATATTAGGATCCGTGCATATAAATAGGTTGTTTGAGGCGGTGTTTAGTTGTTTATTAGGGTTACAATTTGTAATTGGCTAATTGGGTATTATAATATTATTGTGTTAAGTGGGCTTGGTGTTTTTTTTAAGGAAGTTTTTTATTATGTTAACAAGATCAAAATTCAATGATATTTGAAAATCGTCTATTTATATATATATACATATATTTGGATTGATTCTCAATATATATTTTTCATATTTAAATTAGAAAGTATTTGATTATTATGTAATTATGTTAATATCAAGTCATCAAGCACGTGTAAAATTAGCAAGAGTCTAAATTTTGGTTCTCATACATTGTGTATCATCTATCTGTCTTGATATCATTATAGGTAGTATATTATATTTTAATATATAAATAAAGACTAGTTTTGAACCTGGGTTCATTATTCTACCTGAAATTTGTTAAGTTTATTATGGTTTGGTCATTGACATTTGACAACCTGTAGGTCTGTGCACAATCCGGTTCAAACCGTATTTGGGCATAATCAGTGTTATTACTAATCAGTATAGTCCATAAGTTTCCTTGATTATTTAACCATGTCAGCAACCTCTTATAGTCATAGATACATATCCATGGAGCTTTGTTCTTCCTTGGCTTGTGAGGCTTATAGATGAATTTCTACAGGTTTCCTTCATAATTTCTCCCCCTAAATATGTTTTATTTTGTATCATTCAAAATCATGTTTGGTGTTTTTATGATATATTGTGGCACTATTCTATTTTCTAAGATCTCCCTTGATTGTTAATTTGTTAGTTTTATAACTACTTCTTTTCTCTTTATCTCTGAATTATAATATGTTTGAATTAATTGATTGAGTTATTTAATCAATTGGTTTATGTCTATTTCAATGGCAGCAATAACTTTATGGAAAAAAAAAAGTTATTGTTTGGTTTCATCTAGACTTCTAGACTTCCTTGGTTAGTTCTGTTACATTGCTTTGTACAAAATTAAAAGTCAAATGAAGAAAAAATATATAGTGGTTTGTGTTTTACAAGTGTGATTAATATGTATTATAACGATTAACTTATGTGTTTGGGTACCCAAGTAACTACACTTGGTCCCAATGGAATTCAAATGGGCCAAGCCCAGAAAAATAAACACAAACAATTGAACATATATTTTATTAAATGTTAAGGCCCAGCCCACATTAACATATGGGCTGACCCGTATACTGTACAAACAATTATTACAAGCGGTCCAAAAGCCCAAACTATAAGTCCACTACATGGCCTTTCGGCCTTTGGCATTCTTAGCCAAGTGGCATCAAACCACCATACAAAAGGTGACATTTGTCTATAAATACAAGCATTTTATGGACCTCTTGAGGTAATTGATTTCTGACGCTATTTCTGGCCTGCAGAAACCTGGTGGGTGTGGTGGTACATATCTCTGCATCTGCTATGGTGCCTGCAGAGGTGGTGATATAGCTTGCTGAGGATTCTGTACATTGCTATTGTTCTTGTAGGAAAAGTATGGGTGATCCTTCCAGCCTGGATTATATGTATTGGAAAATGGGTTGTTCTTGTAGGCTTGAAAGGCACACACTTGCTCCACTGAACTGGTACATAACTGGGAACTATGACCGAATGAACCACAGGAATCACAGAATGGGTCAGTGCATCCCGAAAGTGCAGCTACAGGTGATGGTGAAGGAGCTGTAGTACTAATCTTATCAAGCTTCTGACTTATGGCATTGATTTGTGCAGCTAAACTCTCATACTTATCATCAACTACATGTTTTCCACCCTTCTTGGAATGCCCTCTAAGGTTACCAAACTGTGAATTATGAGTAGCAATTTCATCAATCACTTCATATGCAGCATTGACCTCCTGGTTCAAGAATCGACCATTAGCAGCAGAATCTAACAAAGCTCTACTCTCATTACCCAAACCGTTGTAGAATGACTGAACCAAAAACCACTTCTTAAGCCCATGATGAGGACACATTCTCAATAACTCCTTGAACCGTTCCCAAGCATCATAAAGTGACTCATCTGTTTCCTGATTGAAATTAGTAATTTAACTCCTCAATAAAGCAGTTCTCTGTGGTGGATAGTACTTCCTCTGAAAAGCAAGAGCCAAGTCTTCCCAACAAGTAATTGTAGCCATATTAAGATCATTTAACTAGGTTCTAGCCTTGTCCTTCAATGAAAATGGGAACATTCTCCTCCTAATGTAATCCTTACAAACGTTCATTTACTTGATAGTATCACAATATTGAAGAAAATTCTGCAAATGTAAATTCGGATCCTCCTTCAATGTCCCTGAAAACTGATTTCGTTCAACCATATTCACAAGGGCCGGTTTCAGTTCAAAATTAGCAGCATCGGTATCGGGTACTGAATAACCTCCAGCCATATACTCCGTACTAGGCAAGGAATAGTCTCTCAACGAACGGGCGGTAGGTGGCGGTGGTGGAGGTGGTGGTCCTCTACCCTGTCCTTCTCCTTCGGAAGCCATTTCGACCTCTAAAACAACGGGTTGAAGGTGAACTCGAAAAACTGAGACAAATCAGAAACAATTTCCTCCACGGATCGGTGAAGAAAAATTCGGCGTCTACTACGTCTCAACCGCTTCAAAAATACTTCCTCGGGCTCAGGGAAAATGAAAGTGTCAGGCTCGTGGTCGGTTTGCATAAACTTATAAACCTGCACAATATGCAACTCCGAGCAATAATGAGAAACTGCCTCAAAGAACCAAAAAGTTCTTTGAGAATAAGGAAAATAAAAAGAAAACAGTATAAACCCGACTAATAGAATTAAAAATTGCCTCCCCGGCAACGGCGCCAAACTTTGATGAGGCTATCGGACACCTATAAAAAATAAACCTAACTNACACCTATCAAAAATAAACCTAACCACTCTAACTAATATAGCTAGGGAAGTAGGGATCGAATCCACAGGGAAGCAATTAAACCTATTAGTTCTAAAAAGTCTAAACTGTGCAAAGGGCCTTTGAGTGACTATTGTGATCAAGAAATTAACTAGAATTAGAACTAAATTGATTAACGAATTGAACAGGTTGTCGCACACCTCTAAAAAATAACCGAACAACTCTAACTAATATAGCTAGGGAAGTAGGGATCGAATCCTCAGGGAAGCTATTAAATTCTACTAGCTCTAAAAAGCCTAAAGCGTTTAATGGGCCTTGGTGGAAATTTTCGGTAAATGGTTTCTAGAACTAAGAAGACTAAGAATTGAAACTAAAGAAATGACGGGAAAATAACGAATAAACTCTGTTAATGGAAACCTAGGGCTATCGGTTCACTATGATCAATCAACAAACTCAATTAACGCTCACTAATCAATTCATTGGCATTCATTGAACTAGGGCTCACTAATTCTCTCGAACTTAGACTCCCTCAAAACTCCTTTACCGGCTCTCGCTCGTATAAATTCGTTTTTGCCTACTATTCAGTGGTCTAATTGTGGTAATCTTACCTCTCCGCCTCGATTTCAACAATTACCTAACTTACAACTAAATCTGGCCACAATTTAATTGCAATCGCTAGAAATCAATAATAGGAATTCAATTAGAAGCCAAGAACTAATTAGAAAACTTAATTTAAATTCAAGTCATGATCATAGATCCCCTAACCCTAGAGAAAACGACTACTCACTCATAATTAAGGGAACAAAAGCAAAATTGAAATTAAATAACATGATCAAGAACAAGAAATTAATTAAAACTAAATTAATTACTAATAAAACTAAATTAAGAACAAAAACAACAAAACTAATTAATCTAGACTAAAAACTAAGAAATTAAAGATAAATATGAAATTAAAAGGGTTGAAAAGCATAAGGAAAGAAATTACCAAAATATAGATTGAATTGCATTGATTGAAAGCTTGAATTCATGAACAAAATAATTAAACCTAAAATTCTAGAGAGAAAAAGTGATTTTGGAATCCTAGGTCTAAAAATATGATAAAAACTAGTTAGAGTCGTGCCCCCTTTACATAGAGTATATATAGGATTTGGGTTTTTAATTAATTAAAACCCACGAAGCAAAACCGCACGGAAAGGAAAATCGGAGCACAAAACCCTTCACCTGCGCCCGCATAGGTCAAATTCAGTTTGTTCCCTGCGCCCGCACGATGAATATTGAGTGAGTTTTGATACTTCAAATCAATGTTGCGGGCGCATAGGTTAAATGGGGATTAAAGGGCTGCGTCCGCATGAACCAAGTTAAGCAACATTTTGACGATCTTGCGTATTTCTTCGCTCGATTCTTCGAATCTCATTCGTGACTTCTCGTAACTTGGCGCATCCCGAGGCAAGTACATTTTGACTCGTTTTAGCTTTAAATGACTTCATAACTCTCTATTACGCTCCTGTAACATATAAACAAAACCGAAAACCACGCGTAATAACCGAAAAAGTATAAAATAACCGTAAAAGGCTCTAAAAGTCAACTAAAGAAGCTAAAGCCGTTCCAAAACATAACTTAACATCGAGGGGCGATATCTAGTCAAAACGAAGCCACAAACCTAACTTTTTAGCACAAGAATCAACCGAAAATGAGGGAAAAACACCACATAAAACACGTATATCACGAATGAAATTAATGACTAAACCTAGGACATCGGTTCACCACAGATTAACCAACGAATTGCACAGAAATAATTAATCAGATTATCAATTTCCTTGAATTAAGGCCCACTAATTCTCTCGAATCTAGTCCCCTTCAAAACTCCTCTAATGGCTTTCGCTCACTTAGACTCGTTTTGCCTGTTGTCCTTATGATCTAATTGTGGTAATCTTACCTCTCGGCATCAATTGCAACAATATCAAACTAACAACTAAACATGGCCAGTATTTAATTGAAAGCAGTAAAAATTGACAATAGGAATTCAAGCACATTAATAGTTAAACTAATATTTATGAGCAAAACATCACCAATTAATCCATGGATCCCCTAGTCCTAGAAAAAGAACTATTCACTCATAATTGAAAGAATAAAAACTAAATCAACAAAAGCAATTAAAATCCTAAACATGATTAAGTTAAACAAACCAACAATAATCAAGAAATTAAGTCTAAACATAAAACTATTAAAACTAAGAACATAAATTGAAAATAATAATGAACATTAATTAAGAACAAGAATTGAGATTAAAATAGAACCTTAATATTATTGATTGAAAGATTTATGAGAATTCTACACTTTGAGAGAATTTTTGAGTAAAACTAGGGTTTTAAAGTAAAAGAGGCGTAAATGACAAAATTAGAGGATTAAACATTAAGTACTTAGGCTAAACAAGGTAAAACATGCGGAAATCAGCCTTCAGAGCCACCCACCCGGAGGGGTCCGGGCGAGCAGCCCTTACCCGGGCGGATGGCTTCCTCCCGGGCATGTGGCTTCGCCTTGGCTCGTTTCTCGGTTTTTGCTCGTTCTTCCTTAATTACTTCTTTAATTCTTCGTTTAGTACTTCTAATCTTCAGTTAAGCTTCCCAAATGGCTTCAACTTTTCACTAACTTCTTCAAGTGCTTCAAAAGGCAATAAAAAGCACAACACTCGAAATAGCAAAAGTTAGTAGAAATGGCTCAAAAGAGCCGTATTAGAGCTAAAAATCAATCGGGATCGGGGGTAAAATACATATAAAATATCAACTTATCACCTTCCCATGGACAAACTTTACCAACCCATATCACACATAGTGATTCTAAGTATGACAGGGTGGGAAGGGACGGTTCGTCCACAGGCACACGTACCGGAAACGTGCACAACCAAATAGGTGCACGTCAGACCATTCACAGCAGGATCGGGAGGCGTATGTCCCCAATCACGGAAGACCTACGTCAAGAGGGCTAGAGGGAGAGAACACGCTCTCCAAGAGCAAGACATTCGCCCCACCAGGAGCCTTATGATCCTAGGGGGTCATCAAAATTTATGATCCCCGAAAGATCGGAATTCTCACCCTAGATCCTCGAAGAGAGGATTCCGAAGGTGAAATTACCATCATCCCTTCGGTACGACGAAACGACTGATCCCAACGATCATGTCGCCGCGTATGAAGGATAAATGTACCTAAGCCAGTACACTGAAGCAACTTGGTGTAAAATCTTCCCAACCACTCTAGTTGGGATAGCACAAAGCTGGTTCTCCAAGGGATTGGAGAGTGGGTCGGTATCGGGGTACCACGACCTTGTAAACAAGTTCCGAGCTAAGTTTGTTAGCTCGAACAAGAGAGAAAAGAAAACAGCCGAACTCATCGGCATCAAACAAACTGATGGGGAAAGCCTTCGGGACTACCTCACTCGCTTCAGTTCTGAAGCAGCTATGATCACTGACCTCCGTCAGGATGTAGCAACCTTTGCACTCCAATCTGGACAGCGAAGGGGAACATATCTTGACCACCTGGTCATGACAGCCCCCAAAACTATGGAGGATGCCCTCTGTGCATCCGACGGGTTTATCATGGCAGAGGAATGGAACAAAAGCATGTCCTCGAAGAAGGATAAGAACAAGACCCAGGGCGACAAATCAAAGGGGAAAAAGAAGGGCCAGAACAAAGATTCTGACATCAGGTTGGAACGGAAAAAAGTTGAGCCCAAGTACGACAATTACACTCCACTGACTACCACGCGGGCAAAAATTTTTGCCACGCACAAGGAGGATGGCCAGTGGAAGAAGCCGAAACCTCTGGCTGCTAAGAACCAGAGGAACAAAAAGAAATGGTGCGACTTCCATGATTCTCATGGACCTGACATCGAAGAATGCTTTCAGCTGAAAGACCAGATAGAGGACCTAGTGAGAAGAGGATACCTCGATCAATATCTGGCTGACAGGCGAAAGGAGAAACAGGTAGAGAAGGACAGTAGGGAACTCGATTATTCCCGAAAGGGAAAAGCACCCGAAGGAAAAATTGTTATTCATGTCATTTCAGGAGGGACTTCCTCCCGAAACGCATGTAGGCAACACCTCCGAAGTTTGACCCACGAGGTCAACTTCAGTGCACTGGGTGGACCTTCTGCGAATGAACCAAATATGACGTTCACTTCTGACGACTGTCAAGGGGTCTCCTTCCCGCACGATGATCTGTTGGTAATTTCTTTGGATGTCGCCAATCACACAATTTATAGAGTCCTGGTGGACGGAGGATCATCCGCAAACATCCTCTTCAGAGAAGCCTTTGACGCAATGAGGTTAGACAAAAAATACCTGATTCCCGTCAACTACCCTGTCATCGGGTTCAATGGCTCTTCGGCCATTCCCGATGGGAAAATAACATTGCCAACGACCTTCGGCAATGGAAAGGCAGCGAAGAACATTATGGCCGAATTCCTAGTCATAAATGTACCTTCGGTGTACAACATCATCATGGGGCCGGGAGACCCATGATACACCACATCCAGGGAGTCGTGTCTACATATCATCAAATGATGATCTATGTTTCGGACGATGGCTTTCCTGAGAGGCTATGGGGCAACCAAGAGGCTGCCTGAAAGTGCTAATACGCTGCCATCAAACTCCGAACTCCAAAAAGGAAAGGGACGATGGCAACGGCGCTGATAGAGAGCACAAAAGGCCGAAAGGCATGGGGGCTGAAAATGTCAACACAGATGATATTGACAAAAGGTCGAACCATGAGGAGTCAGGGAATCTGACCCCTGACCAAGACATGGAGGACATTGAATTGTCCGAGGGAAATCCAGACCAATCGACCAAAATTGGCGTCGGTCTTAGCTCAGATTTGAGGATAAACCTCATTCAGTTGTTACGAGACAACAAAGGCATTTTTGCCTTCTCGGCGGCCGAAATGCTTGGGATCAGCCCCACGCTCATAACTCACAAATTGAGTGTTTTGGCTGATCACAAGCCGACGATACAGAAAAGGCGGAACTATTATGCCGAGAAAAACAAAGCCATCACCGAAGAGGTTAAAAAGCTACGGGACTCACAGTTAATACAGCCGTGCACCTACCCGGAGTGGCTTGCCAATGTAGTGATGGTCAAGAAGCCCAACGGCAGCTGGAGAATGTGAGTTGACTACACAGACCTCAACAAAGCATGTCCGAAAGACTTTTATTCACTGCCTAGAATTGACCAGCTAGTCGATTCAACAAGTGGGCATGCCTTATTGAACTTCATGGACACCTTCTCTGGCTACCATCAAATTTTCATGCACCCGGACGATAAAGCTAAAACAGCTTTTATCACAAGCCAAGGGGTGTACAACTAGATCATGATGCCTTTCGGATTGAAAAATGCGGGGGCCACATATCAACGCCTGGTTGATCATGTCTTCGCCAACCAACGAGGACGAAGCATGGAAGTTTATGTTAACGATTCTATCGTCAAAAGAAAAACCGATGACGATCACGTCATCGATCTTTAAGAGACGTTCCACAACTTGCGACGTCACAACATGAAATTAAATCCGAAGAAATGTGTCTTCAGGGTTAAAGCAGGAAAATTCCTTGGCTTTCTCGTAAGACAACGAGGGATCAATGCGAACCCAGACAAAGTGCAAGCAGCACTCAGCCTCCTCGAGCCAAAAACAAAAAGAGACATCCAACGGCTAACTGGAAGAATGGATGCCCTATCCCGATTCATCTCTAAAGCATCGGAAAAGGGTTTACCTTTCTTCAAAGCTTGAAAGCTCCAAAAAGATTTTGTTTGGGGAGAAGAGCAGAAACTGGCATTCAAAGCCCTCAAAGAACACCTGGCTAACTTACCCACATTAGCCAGGCCATCGGAGGGAGAAGCACTGTTTCTGTACAGAGCTGTCAGCCCTACGACCGTCAGCGCGGTACTTTTAAAAGAAGAAGACAAAGTGCAAAAGCCAATCTATTTTGTCAGCCACGCATTGACGGATGCTGAAACGAGACATCTACTTCTGGAAAAGGTCGCCTACGCGGTCGTAATCGCGGCTCGTAAGCTTCGACCGTATTTTGATGCACACCAGATCTTCGTTCTACCAGACCAACCCTTGGAAAAGGTGTTGGGAAAAGTAGAAAAATCCGGACGCTTGACAAAATGGGCATTCGAACTAACCGAGTTCGGAATTTCATACACCCCAGGGACGGCTATTAAGGCCCAAGCCTTAGCTGATTTCTTGGCCGAATGCTCGTACCAAGAACTATCGGAGGGGGAGCCGAAAGTTTGGCAACTCTTTACCGATGGTTCTTCAACGGTGAATAGTTCGGGGGCAGGAGTGGTGTTGATAACACCCGAAGGACAATCAGTTTGTTCCGCACTCAAGTTCTGTTTTAAAGCCTCCAATAACGAGGCCGAATACGAGGCAGCCATAGCTGGTATCGAGCTTTGCATAGCTATGGACGCTGAACATGTTCATCTTAAAACAGATTCTCAACTGGTAGCAAATCAAGTCCGGGGCGAATATGAAGCCAAGGAGCCAAGCATGATTTTATATTTGGCGAAAATTAAAACTTTAATTGCCACATTGAGAAGTTTTGAGGTGGAACTAATCCCAAGAGTCCAAAACACTTAAGCTGATGCTTTGTCCAAATTGGCTAGCTCGACTCTATCTGAGCTTAGCCGATCAGTTTACTTGGAGGTACACACCAAAAGGAGCATCGACATTGATGTTGCTGAAATGAACTCAATCACATTGGAACCAAGTTGGATGGATCTGATATACGCTACAAACGACATGGAGATCTCCCCGAAGATAAGAGTTAGGCATCCAAGATTAAAAGGATAGCCTCAAGATTTATCATTTTCCATGGAGAGTTGCTTCGTAAATCATTTTCTCTACCCCTATTACGATGTGTCGGGCCAACATACTCCGATTACATACTAAGGGAGATCCACTAGGGGATATGCAACAACCACATTGGGAGTCGAGCCCTAGCACACAAGGCCCTTCGGGCAGGATACTAGTGGCCAACAATGATAGCCGAAGCAAAGGCGTTGGTCACCAAATGTGATAAATGCCAACGCTTTGCTCCCGTTATTCATCAACCGGCCAGGGACCTTCAACCAATCTTGAACCCCTTGCCTTTCGCGCAATGGGGACTAGACATCTTGGGACCATTTCCACATGCAGTTTACTAGAAACGCTGGCTGATAGTTGGTATCGACTACTTCAGCAACTGGATTGAGGCCGAAGCCATATCGAACATTTCAGAGCCAACGGTCCGAAAGTTAATCTGGCAGAACATAATCACCCAATTTGGCATCCCAAGGGTTTTCGTCTTTGACCACGGAAAGTAGTTTGACAACATCCCTTTGCGAAATTACACAGAGCAATTCGGGATTAAACTTGCTTATTCAGCTGTTTGTCACCCACAACGCAACGGGCAAGCCGAAGCGGCAAATAAGCTAATCTTAGGAGCATTGAGGAAAAGATGTGAAGAACTAAAAGCCAAGTGGCTGGATGAGCTGCCTGGCACTCTGTGGGCGCTTCGGACCATAGAGAAAGAGGCAACAGAGCAAACTCCGTTCAACCTTGTCTATGGATCCGAAGCAGTTCTACCGGTTGAAATCGGTACCGATAGTCTAAGAGTGACAGCCTTCTCTGCTGATAATGAAGAAAATCTAAAAGAAGCCCTTGATCTCTTGGACGAAGTAAGAGACGAAGCAAAGGCAGAAAATGGCCATCTATAAACAATGCATCAGTAGGCAGTACAACCGAAGGGTTAACTCTAGACCTCTCCAAGTAGGAGACCTTGTGCTACGAAATGTGACAGCAGTCCAGAAGGACAAGATACATGGCAAGCTTTCGGCAAACTGGGAAGGACCCTATAAGATATATGAGCAGTTCCAGCCAGGGACATATCGTCTTCGGGATTTGGTAGGCAATGAAATAAAAAACCATTGGAATGCTGATGTCTTGAAGAAGTACTTTGTATAATCTTGTAAGGAAAACCCTAGAGCATGTAAAATGTATACTCATCAATAATAAGACATTTTCATTAGACATATGTGTACAAAACACGCCTATGACATTTGACTACACAAAAATGTTGTAAGGGTGAAGGCTGATGCTGGAAACAGCAGCCTTTACCCCATCAACTATCCTTTTGGATTACACCCGAAAGGATTACAGGAGTTGGTGTCTGATCTTTGTTGATCTAGACTTACACCCAAGTCCACCCTACAAAATATTATAAGGGTGAAGGTTGACGCTGGAAACAACAGCCTTTACCCCATCAACTATCCTTTCGGATTACACCCAAAAGGATTACAGGACTTGGTGTCTGATCTTTGTTGATCCAGACTTACACCCAAGTCCACCCTACAAAATGTTGTAAGGGTGAAGGCTGACGCTGGAAACAGCAGCCTACCCTATCAACTATCCTTTCGGAATACACCCAAAAGGATTACAGGACTTGGTGTCTGATCTTTGTTGATCTAGACTTACACCCAAGTCCACCCTACAAAATGTTGTAAGGGTGAAGGCTGACGCTGGAAGCACCAGCCTTTACCCCATCAACTATCCTTTTGGATTACACCCGAAAGGATTACAGGGCTTGGTGTCTGATCTTTGTTGGTCTAGAATTACACCCAAGTCCACCCTTCAAAATGTTGTAAGGGTGAAGGCTGACGCTGGAAACAACAGCCTTTACCCCATCAACTATCCTTTCGGATTACACCCGAAAGGATTAAAGGGCTTGGTGTCTGATCTTTGTTGGTCCAGACTTACACCCAAGTCCACCCTACAAAATGTTGTAAGGGTGAAGGCTGACGCTGGAAACAACAGCCTACCCTATCAACTATCCTTTCGGATTACACCCAAAAGGATTACAGGACTTGGTGTCTGATCTTTGTTGATCTAGACTTACACCCAAGTCCACCCTACAAAATATTGTAAGGGTGAAGGTTGACGCTGGAAACAACAGCCTTTACCCCATCAACTATCCTTTCGGATTACACCCAAAAGGATTACAGGAGTTGGTGTCTGATCTTTGTTGATCTAGACTTACACCCAAGTCCACCCTACAAAATATTGTAAGGGTGAAGGTTGACGCTGGAAACAACAGCCTTTACCCCATCAACTATCCTTTCGGATTACACCCAAAAGGATTACAGGACTTGGTGTCTGATCTTTGTTGATCCAGACTTACACCCAAGTCCACCCTACAAAATGTTGTAAGGGTGAAGGCTGACGCTGGAAACAGCAGCCTTTACCCCATCAACTATCCTTTCGGATTACACCCAAAAGGATTACAGGAGTTGGTGTCTGATCTTTGTTGATCTAGACTTACACCCAAGTCCACCCTACAAAATATTGTAAGGGTGAAGGTTGACGCTGGAAACAACAGCCTTTACCCCATCAACTATCCTTTCGGATTACACCCAAAAGGATTACAGGACTTGGTGTCTGATCTTTGTTGATCCAGACTTACACCCAAGTCCACCCTACAAAATGTTGTAAGGGTGAAGGCTGACGCTGGAAACACCAGCCTTTACCCCATCAACTATCCTTTCGGATTACACCCGAAAGGATTACAGGGCTTGGTGTTTGATCTTTGTTGGTCCAGACTTACACCCAAGTCCACCCTTCAAAATGTTGTAAGGGTGAAGGCTGACGCTGGAAACAACAGCCTTTACCCCATCAACTATCCTTTCGGATTACACCCGAAAGGATTAAAGGGCTTGGTGTCTGATCTTTGTTGGTCCAGACTTACACCCAAGTCCACCCTACAAAATGTTGTAAGGGTGAAGGCTGACGCTGGAAACAGCAGCCTTTACCCCATCAACTATCCTTTTGGATTACACCTGAAAGGATTACAGGACCTTGTGTCTGATCTTTGTTGATCCAGACTTACGCCCAAGTCCACCCTACAAAATGTTGTAAGGGTGAAGGCTGACACTGGAAACAGCAGCCTTTACCCCATTAACTATCCTTTCGGATTATACCCAAAAGGAAATGCTAAAAGGATGAAAGATAATGCTGAAAGCACCAACTTTCGTCCCATCAGCTATACTTTCAAACATAAGGCAATGAATATAAATGTACGTGCTTATTCAAACATAGAATTGAAATGCAAATAAACGTATATTAATATACAAGTCAAACAAATGCTTCGGTTAAACCGAAATTGTTTACAAGTAGCAAAAAAGCAAAAATAATACAAGTTCAAATTCGCCAGCCGTCCACAAAGGGACAAACAACCATCGAAGTACAAATGCGACAAATTAAAATTAAAGCTACCAAAACGCATAATGTTTGTACATGGGAGGCTGAAACAAAAACTTATGCAAAAGATCAGAAAGGACGTTCAGCTTGAGGCATAACTTTCCGAAGACGACTGCCCGAGTTCCTATGCTTCAGTCTTAGCCTCTTCTTGATGAGAAGCTTCGGACATATGAACATCCGAAGGCCCAGCAGCAGAAGAACTGTTGGGGGCAGCAGACTCTTGCATAATCAACTCAGCAGCCCTGGCGATTTCAGCTTCGGCAGCTGCATGGATGGCCAAGTCAGCAAGCTTGGACATTTCAGCTTCAGCAGCTTCCCTTCTGTCAAGTTCTGCAATCACCTTCAGTTCACGAGCCGAAGGCTCGAGAACTTCCTTACCACCCTTGGCCAAGAGGTCTTCGACATCCAGCCAAGGGAATGTTGAGTCCCGATGCAGAACGAGACGAAGGGCCACATCCCAACCCTTGGAGAACCCGTTCTCCTTTTCAGCTTCAGAAGCAGCTAACTACTTTTTAAGTCAGTAGTTTCGGCTTCAACAGCTTCTTTGGCCTTAAGGAGATCAGAGTTCTCCTCTTCCTTCTTCCGAAGCTGTTCACCCATTGTGTCCAGTTGTGCCTTTAGCTTGATGGCTTCATCATCGGCTTTAGAAGCCATCTCGACGTCGATCTGCCTACAAAGGGCTAGGTCCCTCATATTCTCTTCTCGCCACTCAGCCAACTTTTGCTTCGTCCCTTTGATATCGCTCTTTAGGACATCGATACCAAGACGAAGCCGAAGGACTTCATCTTGGTCAGACTGGTTGAGTTCAGAAGCAATGGCTTGATAGCGGACAGCCTGCATAGCCAATGGTTTCGGACAAACCGAAAGAGAAAGAGTTAAATTAAAAAAAAAAAAAAAGAAAAAGAGAGAAGAAGGAAGTAAAAACACACAAAAAAAAACGAGAGGGAGGAAATGAGCTGAAAATAAATAAGTACCTCCATCATGTAGAACCGAGAAAGCATGTTGGGATCCTTCTCCAGCCTATCAGGCACGCCGAAGCATGCAGAAGACTTCAACGCCCAGTTCTGAGCACGTTCCGATGGGGACTGGACAAGAAGATCCCCGAAAAGCTTGGAGGACGAAGGCCTCAACTCAGCAAATTTGTCCCTTACAGACGAACGAATGGAACGTTGGGTAACATCATAGAATTCGCCAGCAAATCGCTCTATGGACGAAGTGTTGACGTCGAGTGTGGTGCCCTTGTGCTGTTGATGTTCCTCCTGTTCCAGTTCCTTCGGAACTTCCTCAGTAGTAATGGGGATGTCATCCAAGTTCATAGGAATAACCTCCTCAGTAGTTAGGACTCTCCCCTTCGGAGAATCAGGTGTGTTGACCGATGGATCGACCTCTGGGACGACCACATCATCAAACTTTAGCTTCTTCGAAGCTAACACCTGCCTCGCAGGAGTGGCAGAGGCAAAAGCTGAAAAATTTCTCTTCCTCACCATTTCTTCGGCTTCAGGAGAGGAGGGAATTTCAACAACTACTGTCGGCTGCTGATGGTCGAACTTTGTCTCTGGCAGATGAGACAGATCAAAGGGGGGTTCTGCTTCTTTTCTTTTTTCTTTCGGATTACCAAAGGAGCTTTGTCTTCCTCAACTTCTTCTTCGGACTTTTCCCTTTCGGGAATGGGATCGTTTTGGATTGGGGGGGGGGGGG
>PYUH01000060.1:1533490-1553866 GCA_016808085.1 Suaeda aralocaspica | reverse complement strand
TGGGGGGGGGGGGGGGGGGGAAGGAGAAGGTTCGTAATCTAACTCTTCCGAAGAGATAAAAGTACCAGAACCCTACAAAAACAAACACGCTGTTAATAACAATAAACAAAAGAGAAGTCCGAAGGAAACACTTGTAGAAATTTAAATAACCAAAAAGTTTCAAAACTTACTGATGTGGTGCCTTGTGTGAGATTTACAAGTCTTTCTACACTCAGCGCGTTATAACCTTCTACAGAGATGGAGGATCCCTGTGCAACAGGAACGGACCGAACACGCTTCATAGATAAAAGCCGATACATCCGATCAGACTGAGAAAACCGAAACCCCCCATAAACTATAAAGCTAAGAACAAAAGATAAAGCTAAACAGTTGGGGAAAAAGGGCGACTCATACCTGCACACTGACATCGATCTCTGGGACGTCTGCTTCGGGAACGTCGAAAGGATCAACCTTTTCCCAACAAGGCTTGCTTTTCTCCATAACAACAGGAGGAATCCAATGCTTTCGGACGTAGAGAATGTCGATTGTTCGCTTGTTGACAGAAGGAACAACCTTTGTTATCACTCTATCCTTCCTTATTCCTACCAGCCTGTAATCCAGACCAGCTTCAACTTCGGAAACTGCACAAAGGAGACGAAACATTTAGTTTCGGACAAAAAAAAATGATGATGATGATGACAAAGAAGAAAGAATATGGAGCAATATAAACGGCCCCAGCTTTGGCCTTCAAGTAATCACCTTCAAGCTTTCGGCTGAGACCGCATACGACCAAATACTCTTCCTTCATTATCAAATTGCTGTCAGGAAGCCAGTATTTGTGAACAGAATGTTTGGTGTCGCCAGATCTATTGGCAGAAAAGAATCTAATCTGCACCATCTCACTTTCGGTCGGAATCGACCCATTTAGAAAGGAGGCATTAGCATCGGGCTTCACCAAACATCGGGGCGTTCCGAAGCGTTTCGGGTGTCCTGGTTTTGTGGGCACCCTCAGGAACAAAAACGCCTTCTTCCACTCCTTATCGGAATCCGCATATGGGTGGAGGACGGTTTTCTCGTCCCTGTTGGCGAAGCTTCACCAACCACCACCCTCCACAGCTTTGTTGTTAGGGGATAAGAAAACCAAGTGGTCGCAGGCCACAAGTGATGGCCTAAAACCGTAAAACGTACACACCCATATGTACGAAACCATCCTCTTTATACTGAGCGGTGTCAGTTGGGCAAGGCTTATGTTGTAGCAGTTGAGGACCTCAATTATGAAAGGATGGAGGGGGAAGCGCAGACCATGCTCCAACTGACGAAGATATATAGTAATATAATCTCCGTTAGTTGGGGGGGGANGGGGGGGGGGGGGGGGGGAAGCAATAGAGGCTGAAAGTCTGGGAAGACGAAGCCAATAGCCATCGGACTCCATAATCCTATATAAGTGTTCGGCAGCTGCGACATAATCCTCCTAAGTGGCCTTCTTATGCCACTTCGAGTTAACCTTGGACGAAATGAGACCACGATTCTTTACAGGCGAGTCCCATAATAACTCCCTCTCATCCAACGGTCTTTCGGGGGTCACATCCCCGAAACCACCTGAAGTGCTGGTCTCCCCACTAGGACCAACACTTCGGATCGGAACTGCCGGAATAGGGCAGTCAGCAGTCCCAAACCCCCACCAGCACTGGCCCTCCCCATCCGAAGTACCTAACCGGGGCCTACAAAGCAACTCACTCCTTCGGGCATTACGAATCTCCTCATCAATAAGGTCACGTTTGAAGGGGTCCGAAGATGAAGAATGTTTCTTAGTCTTGGGTGCCATTTTAAGTCAAAAAATACTAATAATTGAAGCTAAAGCCTAAAGGTCCGGGAAACAGTTCAATCGAACTAAAAAGGGATAAACAGGTAAAAAGCACCGATAGAAAAGGGAAAAGTCGAACCAAATTACCTTTTCTAGTAGAGAAGTTGAAGGCGCTCAAAGTCTTTGAATTCGTTTTTCATTAAAAAGTTTTGGAAATTGCAATGGAAGTATAAGTGTGATTTTCAGAGCAAAGAAAGAGACAGAGAGTTTGTGTGACAGTTTGTGAGTAAAACTTCTAAATTCTCTCACTCCTCAACTATTTATAGAGGCAATGATTGAATTTGAACAGCCACCCTTTGAAAACCGCACATTCCTGTTCGCGACTTTCAAAAGAAGTGAATGTTCAAATCATTACCACCCAATAGTCATTCAAACCCATTCAAATTCCCGCCAAAAATAAAAATTAAAAAAAAAACCAAAAATCCCAAATTTATTTTCGGATTTTCTGAACACCTGCTTCGGATTTTTTATCCGAAAACAGGTATTGGGGGGGCAGTTGTTTGGGTACCCAAGTAACTACACTTGGGCCCAATGGAATTCAAATGGGCCAAGCCCAAAAAAATAAACACAAACAATTGAACATATTTTTTATTAAATGTCAAGGCCCTGCCCACATTAACATATGGGTTGACCGTATACTGTACAAGCAATTATTACAAGCGGCCCAAAAGCCCACACTATAAGCCCACTACATGGCCTTTCGGCCTTCAGCATTCTTAGCCAAGTGGCATCAAACCGCCATACAAAAGGTGACATTTGTCTCTAAATACAAGCATTTTATGGACCTCTTGAGGTAATTGATTTCTAACGCTATTTGAGATTTACTCTCAAGCTAATAAACTTTTAGACTTGACATATACATTTGCTTACTTTAGCATCGGAGGGGCGTTCCTCGGACACACCCCCGAGGCTAGTAACTTCTTCTACTTGTGCAGGACCTTCGGATATCATCTTCGGACCTTGCACCTCTTTGATTTTTATCCTTTCCCATTCAATCAAGATTCACATTTAGGATCATATTATTTCTACCCGGAACACTATTTATGCTCTTGACTCGTGTATTACATCATAGATTGGATTGTTGATCAGATTGTTTTATTCCGTACATATATATATATATATATATGAACATATCGAAGTCTTATGTTCTAAATTTTTTTTCAGTTTATAATATGTTCTATCTCTTATGTACGTAATTACTCCATCTTTGTTATCATTTCACTAATGTATTTTATAATTAAACAAGCCAATTACCAAACCATAATTTTATATGGATTTAATGTGGTACAAGATATGATAATATTCCTTAACCACCTAACCTAAATAATCACGGCTATATAGGGTGTTGTACATTAAAAAAACATAAACTAATAACACTAGCCATGGTTTCATATTACTTTCACATGATATAATACTTGTTTTACGCGACTTGTTTGATGCTCTCTATTAACATACAATTTAGAAGTGATTATGAACATGACTGAGTTATATTCACTAATTGATTTAAAATCTTGTAATCTTAAATTTAGCCATTTATAACGAGCTTGAGGGAGGATAACATTTTTCTGGTGGTCGTACCTTTCCTTTAAATTATTCCAAAGTACCATTGGGTCTTTCACTCTTAAATATTAAGTTTTAAGAGCCTCATGAAGGTGATGGCGAAGGAATATCATAGCTTTAGCTTTTTCTTGACTATTTTCTTGATTTCCTACTTTGATAGTTTTTCCAAGACCTTTTGCATCTAGATGGATTTCAGCATCCAATACCGTGGACAAATAATTCTTTCCAGTAATATCAAGGGCCGTAAATTCAAGTTTTGCTATGTTTAACGTGATTCACTATATTAAAATTTTATTGCAAATTAGAAACTAATAAAAATAAATAGATAATACAATGAATATATATATATATATGCAGATGTGCTATGTGTCAATCAAAAGGAATCAAGAAATCAACTTGAACACACGTACTGCGCAATATTTCTTTCACGCAATTTCATCTACAAATCATATATATATATATATAATGCACTATAATGCAACATGATAAAGATTATAAGCTGATATGAGTCTTTCATTATCAGTGATCAGAAAGACATCATGAATGTATTGTATGAGAAACACTACTTATCATATATTGAGTCATTGACATATTTATGCACTTATACTGAAATATCCTCATTAGTAGCATCTTAATTTATACATAATCAAATTGTTTACCGTTGTATACAACTTTGGTATATATTATAAGTCCACGACATTAAAGATTTATGTTTTGAATACAACAAACAAACAAAGATATAATTTACTCCTTAATTCATTAATACATTGTGAGTGAATCAATAAAAGGGCAAAAACTGAAATGACTCCATATACATTAGAATAAGCAAATAACTAATTATATATAACATCAAATAACAGCTCAAAATCAAAACTAGCCTGAAACTATTATATCAGAATTATAATTAATTGCGTATGTAACAAAATAGACAAAAAATAAGATGAAGCATGAAGATCTTGAAAAACTAGGTTGGGTTCATGACAAGAATGTTGTCAATTATAGAGGCAATTAATCTCATGAGATAACTTTTGGAGAACAATGGGTAAATAAGAAGGTTTTACAAGTGGTTTACATTGATACGGAGGTCTATGATAAGGTACTAAGGGAAATACTTTTGTGGCTTTAACAAGGAAAGGTATTTCGAAGATATATATTGACACATTAAGGATACAAGTGAGGGCTAATACAAGACACAAGTGTGCGCAATGGTGGAAATTCCCATCATAATTGGAGTACATTCAGATTCCACACTCAACCTTTTGCTTCTTGTCATAGATATGGGAGATTTAATAAGTTCAATTCAAGATGATATTGCATTGATTGTTCAGTGTGTAACACGAAGGGAGTGAGTTGGATTGTGACGACACTCCAACTTCTCCCACAAGCCCTGTGAACAGCGGCCCATAAAAGGTGAATCAGTGTAGGAAAACCAAATCTCATACTAGTGAATCAGTTGATACTTCAACAAACCTATTACTGTCACACCTTTAAGGACATAGAATTATCGCTGAAGTAAGGTGGAATTATTGGAGAGCATATCAAGTGGGAGAAAAGGCAAAGTAATAACTGCCATCAATTTTGATATATAGAAAAAGTGTTAGCATCATGAATTTCTATTATAACTAGTATCTATCATCCCAAAAAATGGAGATGTTGCACATAGGGTCAAATCATGTTCATTAAAATGAAGAGGAGCTTCCAGTTATGAGTTATCGTGGCATACCCATACACTAAAGGAAAACTCAACCTTATAGCTATTAAGCTACGGATATTACCATGACAGATGAATGTGACAACGATGTGTATGATACGTAGTATTTCCGGGCATTCAAAAAATAACAGAATAAGGAATAAGGAAATTAGGAAGATCGTAGCGGTTACAACTATGAATAAGATAGCATGGTCACATGAGAACCGAGCAAAAAGTGGCAAAAAGGATGGGAAGGTGAGAGTGGTTCAAAGCAACATGGTGTTTATCGGGGCTTAAGGAAAATTCAGCATTAAATAGAGACAAATTGAAAGAAGGAATATACACAAAAAACTTTTTCAATTCCTCGTGACGATTTATGTCTAGCTACCGCCCAAATTACTTTGGAATTAAAACTTTATTATTAATGTCGTAGTTGATGTTAGTGGAAAATTCCCAATTAGTCAAATCGATTTGCTTAACAAAATATCTCAAAGTTTAGAGATACCCATATATTTGAATATTGTTTTTCTAATTGCAAATTGATTTTATTTACAATTGTGCCATTTGAGTTGTTTGATAATACAACTCAAGTTGAGCAACATGGAATTCCTCGATGTTAGTACCTTATATTTAAAAATTAATAACGACAATACAGTTTCAAGCCCAAAATAATTTGGAGTCTACTAAACATAAATTAATAAGACAGGCAACAACCTTAACATTAAAATAAAAAATTATAAAAGATTGCAAAGCTCTCATTAGTAGTAGCTTGAAGTAAGTAACAATAATTGAATTATAATAATACTCCCTTCAAATACAAAATAATACCCCATTTTCATGTCAAAAACATATACAAGTAATTCAATCACAAATTTAAGAATTTATCAATCAAACAAATTACCAATTTCATCAATCAAAATAAAATAAACCACCACAAAGAATTGATTAAAAACTTGAATAGAAAAGAAGAATAACTAACTTGTGAGCACCAGTGGCGGAGCCACGACGGGTTCAAGTGGGTTCATTGCCCAGTCGAATTTCGGGGGAAAACCGGATATTTTCGGGTTTTTTTTTGTTTTTTTAGAAATTAAATTTTGGCTATATATAATTTCGCAACAACAAACAATCAAACTAGAACATACAGCTCAATGGTCTATGCACTAACTTATTTTCTAAAGGTCACAGGTTCGACCCCTATACTGCTCACTTTTTGTCCCAAAAGTTACACTTTTTTTTCCTTCAATACTAAAGGCCCTCTTTTTTTTATTCTGAATTATTTTCTTGTTTTCTCTCAAACCAAAAACCTAACCCCCAAATCCCAATCCCCAACAAAATCGTTCAGACTTCGGAAGTTCGGATCGACCATTCGACCGTCGACAGCATCGTTTCTCCACAGCTCCGGTCGTCCAGCCTCGTCGAGTTGTCGCCTCGTCGGCTCGTTGCTGCTGGCTTGCTGCTTCTCCTCTCCGGCTCTTTGACGCGGCGATCGACGCGGCTGCTTGCCTGCTTCTCGCCTTCTCCTCTCCTCAAATCCTCAATAACTCAATTATTGGTGCGATTTTTTGGATTTCAATTTAATGATTTCAATTAGTTGTTGCAATTTTGTTACTTTTATGATTTTATTTCTATATTGTTTTAACTTTATTTTATTGTTTAAACTTTAAATTGTAGTTTAATAATTTTCATTGTTCTGTTAATTTGTTCTTGAGTAATTAGTTTTCTGTTTTTTTTTTATTTATTTAATTTATTGTTAGTATGTTGTTTTTTTGTTAGTGGTCTCTTTTTTAATTGTTAGTTTGCTACTTGTTAGTTTCATACTTTCATTGTGAATTTGTGTTCATGATTTCATGTTGTTAGTTGTTAATTGATCATTTCTAATTAGATTTATTAGTTTCATTTGCAATTAGTTTATTTACTTAGTTTGACAATGATTATTAATATTGTGTAATTTTGTAGAATGCTTTTGTAATTTTCTTATAGTCTGATTTCAGTATTTATGTGTTGTAAGACGTTACTATTTTGTGTTGTAATTTGACATTTTTAAAATTATGTATTATTGTATTGAACCTTGATAAGTTGTGTAATTGAGTATTGATACAAGTTTGAAATCCGCTAATATATCCGACCATTCGACTTTATACTCGAACATCTGAAAATCCGGTCTTTGAACAAGCTTGAACCCACTCAACATAAATCCTGGATCCGCCACTGGTGAGCACTGTATTGATACTCCAAACCAATAAGATTTTGCGAAGAAGAAGAAGCAGCAGCACAAAAGCTTCTTATTGTTACAAATTTTCGGGTAATTCTTCTAACTGCATGTTGCAAAACTCTTTTACTCGCCAATAAAGAAGACATTATAATTATTTTATGATATGATAAAATTGATAATAATACTAATGATAAGTAATTAAAGAAGAAACATTTGTGATAATTGGTTTTGAAATTTGATTTCTTTTGATGAAAATGGAAGGAAATTTTGTTTGGACGCAATGTATTAAGATGTTGTTTGAAACACGGAAAGTTGTAATTTTGAGTATTTAATTAATTAATGTTTAATTAATGAAAAATGTGAAATGCTGCGGTTTTTTATTTATTGCAAAATAGGGTGATCGACTATGTTTTCGCACTCCTCACATTATTTCCGCACTCCTCTCACATGGATAGTGATCTATGTTACTATTCATGTGACGAGGGAGTTGTGCGGAAATATTTTGAGAGTACGGAAATCGCTACCATGTTTGAGCTTATCAAGAACTCAAAGTATTACGTAGTTGATGGTTAATTCGCTCCACCAATATATTCGGCCTAACTTATAGCCCTAATTGTTTATAAATCATTGAAATTTATAATTCCTAAGAAATAATTTACAAGTCTTTATTTGGTGTACATACTTTTTTACAATATTACCCATGTTTTTAAAAAAATTATCTAAAATATTTTGATTGAGAATTTTTTTTAAAGATATATAATAGTAATTTCCAAAAATACAACATGGGATATAAAACTCACCATGGGAGGGGGTGGGTGAGTTATTTTCCGTAGAGAATAGGAAGTTATTTCCCCTTAAAAATTTGAGTTCCTAGGATATACTTTATTTCTTCCAACCAAAAAAAACACTAATAAGCCATTTCCTAGGAATTTTTTTTCCTATGTTTGGACTTTGGGCTTTTATTCTCGCAAATATTAGTCTTCATAAGCAATTAAAATAAAGCAAAGCTACAAAACACAACAGTCGCTCTCACTCCATCCCATCATGAAATGACTTATGCCCACTTGTACCAACAGCTTTTCTTTTACTAGATCACTACTCACCACAAGTGGCTCATCGTAGGGCCAAGTCCAAGACAAAGCCATGCACACAAAACAAACAGTCAGCAAAGCTGAGTACATAACTACTAAAGACTATGCAACAACAATAAGAAATAAAACATGCATTCAAGTTACCTTTGACGACCTTTTTTACCTGTACTTGGACTCAATTAAATTTATTACTATATTTAAAATTATGGATCCTGCATCGAACGGGTTTTCTCCTTAAAATCATCGCCCTATTGGGCACCAAATTGGGAGCAACTCCAAGAAGGTATTACTATGTCACATAGAGTGACGGATATCCAACACATTAAAAATAGAAAAGAGTACAACGTCTTGTACCCCAATTAGAAGTCATAGGTCACTGTTTCATACGACTCCCCCCATTGTTCATACTCAAGGTATATACGTTCGAAGAGTTTTGATGCAATTACTCTACACTTTACGTGATTTAAGAGGTTTAACAATGTTATGACTCTCATGCAACATCACACAAAAACATGCATCAATCAAGTAAGTCAATTTAATTATCTTCAACTTAAGGTGATTCAAAATTAGTCTTTTGTGTGTCCGGCCTTTAATTAAAGTGAACCTCCTGTACCACACATTAACTGTGAGTGGTTAATAACTTGCTTTCTTCTTGACCACACATTAAACTGTGAGTGGCAACATGTCTAAAAATAATTGCTCATAACTTCTTTTAATTATGTGAATAAAAATTCACAACTATCTTTCTTGTTGATTAAGTAACTAACCAACTTAAAAATAACTTTATTCCTTGATCAATAAACTATTGGCCAAATTAAACTGATCATAACATTCCAATTTAAGCTTATAAATTCAACTTTCTATTTAACATGGAATGCCATCATACTTTAAGAACATGCCACTAACAAACTTGCCATGCACATAAATTCATGATTCAAAACAAGCATACAAGATTTCATGTAATCAAAAATCGTTCAAGCATGCATTCTAACTCTTATGTTTGTCTTTAGTACTTACGTACCTTGTAAAATAACTGTGCTCCGCCACAACTTCTAGAAGTGGACTAGTTCAAAGTGTCCTACATAAGGAAAAACCGAACTAATTGTTGACTAAATTCTACAACAACTATAACTAACTTCTATATTGGAAACTTTGTCCAGGAACTTCCTTATATGGTCTCTATCCAATTCCATACTTCACCTTTCTTTTCTATTGCAATAATATTTAGTTTTCGGGACTTATTTATGCTTTATAAAACCTTAAAAAAAAATTTATACCACTTTAGAAAAGTGGACAGCAATCTAAATATATCAAAACTCCTTGAAAACTTCCGAAAACAACACCAATCGATCATACAATGTATTACTTAACTTATATGATCAATTTATGCTAATTACATACTTTAAAACACTAGTAGAAAAATCGCTATTAGTAACGCCCCATTAGCATCGTTTCTGAAAAAACGATACTAATAGGACTCTAATAGCATCGTTTCTAAAAAAAACGATACTAATAGGACTCTATTAGCATCGTTTCTAAAAAAAACGATACTAATTGAACTCTATTAGCATCGTTTCTTAAAAAAACGATACTAATAGGACTCTATTAGTGTTCGTTAAAAATGCCTCGCTCTCACCTGTTAAAATTAACCTAGCCTGGCCTCTTCCCTCTCATTTCCTCTCAACTCTCAACTTTCACTCTCAACTTTCACTCTCAACTCTCAACTCCGGCCTCTACACTCTCATCTTCACTCTCATCTTCTTCTCGCCGGTTTCGATAAACTGTGTTCGCCGGTTTCATTCAGTCGAAACTTCTGCTTCTACTTATCTTCAAGGTTTCGAAACTGCTTCTTTTTTTTCGGTTTTTATTGATTTTTTTAATGATTTTTTAAGTGGTTTGTTTTAGATCTGATTAATTTGTGATTGATTTCTGCGATTTTGATTACTGAGTGGAATTTTTTTGATTAAAATTCGGCCATGGTTGCTTTCGTTATTTGTAAAGCCGATTTTAATAGCAGAACTTCGGCCATGGTTTTTCGGCCATGGTTTGTATTNTTATTTGTAAAGCCGATAGGGTATAAAGCCTATTTTCGGACTTCGGCCATGGTTTTATTAATTGAACGAGTAGTTTAATAGCAGAACTTCTCAAATGAACAAGTGAACAACTAATTATGGATTTTAATTAGTGACCTTGCCTTTCTCATAAACACAATTGAACAAAAAACTTCAAATAGTAGTATTAACTTTGGGTTGGTCTCATGACTTTGTTGTTGCAGCTTTTCAAGTCTTGGCAATGGAAATAGATTTGGTGAATTTTGCTGGTAAGGTACAACCATCATCACTTTTGATTATTGCTTGCTAGAAACTAGCGTCGTCTAATTCATCAAAAGTGTTGGTTTTCATTCGGGTTGATGTTGATTTGTTGAGGGTTTTTATACTTAGGCCATAATTCATCTCCTATTAAATCATATATGTTTCAATTGAAAATCATATATAGATGGTTATAATGTCCTCCATTCATGAAACACATAATTGTCTAAAAGTTTTGTGTAGTTTGCTGAGAGTTTGTAATGCTACCTCTTTTTAGCCAGTTATGTACTTTACTTTGATAAGTTACACAAGAGGCTGGTTGGTTCCTGATTATTCAAAGTTGGGTTTTCTCTGTTTTCGAGTGTTATACTCTATGGTATTTGTTGGGTTTACTATGGAAAATATGAAACTGGTGCATAATAGTAAAAGATCTAAAAATCCATCATTTGGATGCTGCAAAAGATCTGGATTTAACCCCTCCCCCCCCAAATAAAAAAAAAAAGATAAATCCGCAATAACAAATATTAAATTCAACTTCAAACTTAATTAAAATCACAATAGAATGGAATCAATTTTATAATTTCATTGGGTTAATTTATTAATTGATTTAACTCATTTGAGTTTATGAGAAAGGCAAGGTCACTGCAACAACTAATACGGTTTCTTCACAGTGGAATTGGGAAGTTGGGCTAGCTAGTAGCCGCTAGGGTTTTAATTAGTTTTTTTTTTTAATTATATATTTGTTTTAATCAAAATGCTTAGATTGGAACAACTAATTATGCATTTTTTTCGAAACAACTAATTAGTATCTTCACAGTGGAATTTCTGCGATTTTTATTCATTTAAAATGCTTTAATTTGTGTTAAATTATGATTAATGTTGTTGCTTAATTTTCTGGGTTAATTGAATTTTTATAGGGGCTGAGTCAAAACACATACAATTCTATTTTTTTTTATTTTTTTTAATTATCTGTTGATTCTTTGTTGACATTAGCAGTTATGTAGTAATTTTTCGGATGAGTTGTGCAGTTGTATCAGTGATATACGCCGTTTGTTGCTGCTGTTGTAGATGTATGATAAGTATGGTTGATTATCAACTAGGGTTTCCTGTAAGGCATCATTTTTTCAATGGTTGGATGAGTAGTGCATTTGTGTCAGTGATATATGCTTTTTGTTGCTGCCATTGTAGATGTATGTTGTGACTTGCAAAGGGGTGAGGCTGATTGGTACTAATTTTTTGTTTTGTTATGTTTTGGTTGTTTTGTTAATGTTCTATGTGTGTAATGCGTTTGATAGATGTTGATAAGATCCTATGAGGTGTCTCTAACAGTATTGTGTAGAGGGAGGTATTTTAGTTAGTTAGTGTTTTTTTTCTTCTTCCAAATTGAGTACTCTTCGTAGATTTGGTTGGCTAATAAATAAAATTTGGTGTTTCTCCTGCAGATCCTTGTTCGAGGCTAACATAACTTGGGAGAATGTGTTTTGTTTTGCTCAAACTAATGGTGATTTTACTGCATTGATGTCTTAGGCAAATTAAACAGAATCAACAGATAGTGAAGAAGTGGAGGGAACACTTGTTTTGACTCAGGTATATTTTGCAATTTTGTGTTTCGTTTTTCTTTAAGATTTTTCGCATTTATTTTTTCGAATTGTATGTGTGAATTTTGATTTTAGTTTCTGGGTTTTCTTGAAACTATGATTTCTTATATGGGTTATACAAGATTATTAGTGAATGAAGAAACACATAAAATAATTTGATAGAAAAATTTGAAATGGGAGTAAATGAGCTTGGTATAGTAATGATTCTTTTTGTTTGAGAATGTATGATGATTCTTGGGATGTATGTATCTTAGGTGTTGAGGTATCTTCCAACCTAGTTGACGAGTACGTCGATAAAATATAATGTCATTGTTACATATAGGTGTTATGTTTGGGTGGGGGCATGCTTGGTTTGAGGTAATGCCTTAAGGCGTTCCGAGGTAATTAGAAATAATTGAAGGAGTCTGAAATCGACTCAATTTGGGGGCTCTGAAATTGACAGCTTCGGGGCCTGACAATGACTGCATCTCTTTGCAATTATCAATATCTAGGGATTGCAAAGAAGGGAACTCAACAACAAGAGGAATTAGATTACTATCAGTACTGGTTTTTTGTTTTGATGTTATTGTAATCACCTCTCCATTAAATTTTCTATTTTTATATTCCCTTCTTAATATTCTACCAATCATAAAATAGAATGGGTGCAAGAAAGAATAAGATTCTAAAAATCTCAGAATATTGGAATAAGATTCCATATTACAATTTTTTTGGATTATAATTAACTTACACATTATGATGAAATCAGAAACTCTTCCACATTGAAGACCCAACAGGTGCAAGAAAGAAGAATTTCCTAAGAGCAGTAGCTGCTCGCTTTCGTCACCACAAATCTGACTTAATCAGGCGTTTATTCGTAAAACCACTGCACCTAGAAAAGGTAATCCAAATGCGGATAAGAAGCCTTGGGAGTTGTATGAAGGGTACATAACAAAGGAGCAATGGGAGAAGTTTGAGGATTACGTTCGATCCCCTGAATTCAAGGTAACATAACACTTGAATTGAGTTTTTTGTAGATTACTGAGTTGATATGGGTAGTAAGTTGTGATCACATGGAACATGAATTTGTGATGTCTTGTTAGCTAATGAATGTAGTTTACCATTTTTTGAAACAGAAAAGAAGTGAGCTAGGCAAAATGTGTTCCAAAGGAAACATCCATCGTCATACACTTGGTCAAAAGAGCTACAACAGAAAAAGGAAAGAATGGGTGAAGGAGAAAAGACTTCCAACTCCTCCTGTTGACAACTCGACCGAAGAGAGTAGTGTGGTGAGCAGCAAAGTGCACAATTGTGCCCTTGAGTGGTGTCTAGCACATCAACGTCGTACACGGGATGGAAAATGGGAAGTTGATCCAACTAAAGGTGACACGGTTAGAGTAGTGAACCAAGTTGTAAGTTGTTTGACTATTTATAAACACTTGAAATATTTTCATGAAATTGTGTTTGAAGTGAATTTCAATAAGCCATAGTACTTGTGGTATTTACTTCTCACAATGTTTATTTCTTCTTACAGATGGAACACTTGGAAAAGGAGTCAAAAGAGAAAGAGAGTGGAGTTGCTTCTGCTTCAGAGGTCGATAATGACGCTCTATGTAAGGCTCTTGGGAAAAGGGACTACAATGGATATGTAAAAGGGATTGGCCGATCTGGTGTTGGAGTTGGCCTCCGAAAGGAATTTGGGAAGCAACCACGGAAAGGTAGGGATGAGGAATTGGATGCATTAAAAGCAACTATAGCTCGATTGGAAATGAAGATTGAAGCTATAGCCTCATTATCCACGATGAACTTAGCGGGAAATAAGGAAGTGAGCTCGAAACCACCTCTTGCATTGAATTGGAAGCCTCCATTAGAGGTATTGTTTAACGTGTTTTGTTCTCTCTTAAAAAGCATTTTTTTTATCGTTTGAATTCTAATAAAGACCATTTATATTGTTTGACTTTTAATAAGAAAGGCAAGCATAACCTAGTGATGATGATGGTACAATCAATAAAACAAATTCTTCTACGTTATAGTACAATCAATTAAAGTGATAAATTGTAAAAATTTTCCATTGTAGACGGGCCCCCAAAAATGTCGTCTTGCTATGAGTGATGATGATGGTAACCTAGTGGTTGTTGCTGATGGAACTTGGTACCCTAGTGAAAAGTCTTTGATTCATACATCATCGATGTTGCTTGATCACTATAAGGTCAGCATCGACCATCCATATGAGGAGTACAAATTAGTGGAGTTGCTTGTTTCATCGCCTAATGGTGAAACTAAGCTTGGTAAAGCTAAGGATTACTTTGTGATGTGGCCTAAATCTATGGTGATATTTGAGGATGCGGTTAGTATGCAAATCCTTAGCATTAGTTTATGCTTGTATAACTTTGTGTAGTATTTATTGATGGTTGTTATTCCATGTGATGAGTACTAACCAAGTATAGCTTGATTTTAAACTACGTAGAATGTTGTGAAGACAACATCACAGAGCAAAGAAGGTGTAGGTAGTTATGACCCTCTCAAAACACAGGAGTCACATCCCTTTGACATTCCCTCTTCTCAAATTGGTGAAGTTCCTGATCTTCCGGAGTGTGACTTATTGCGCATGTTGATGGTTGAGGATAACCATGAAAGTGTATGTGTGTTGTTCAAGGCACCAACGTTGTATCTCCAAGAAGACCAACATATTTATGTCACATCTACCGACGTTGATGAACTTGTTAGAGGAGTGTGTATAAATGTGTCGGTGATCCATGTGTACATTTGGTAAACCTTTCAAAGTTTAAACAAACTTTGTTTTGTTGCGTTTATGTTGTGCTTACGTAAATATATTATGATTTATGATTTTTGGTGTTTTGAATTACAGCTACCTCCTTGAAGAAGTTATATCTAAGTTTGAAGGGGAACACAAAACCTTCTTGTGTCCCCATAGATTATCTGGCGCAGAATGCAAGAGAAGTTTTTTCGATGTAGTCAAATATGTGAAGCACGCTTTCAACAGCGAACTAAAAAGGAAAAATTCAAAGTCCAATCTAATTTTAGCCCCATACAATGAAAAGTATGAACGGGTTCTTCTTACTTTTGTATTTACATACAATGTCTTGTTATATTGGATATAATGATCACGTATTTTTATTTTGGTAGCAACCACTGGATTCTCATGGCCATTGATTTATGTGACGGCGTAATTTATATACTCGACCCTTTGACACAACAACCACCTCGTCAACTGAGCTGTGAAAACGTGTTTGATCTGTAAGTAATTATGAACCCTCAATGTTTCAAAATTTTTAGTAACGTTGTTAGTATCGTGGTAATCTGTCTGTTGATGTCACTTTCTTCTGCAACATCGAGGCAAGTGTTGATTTATTTTGGTAGAACTTTTACATCTTCAATTTTGTTTCAGTGCTTACAAGTCGTATAGAGCAAGGATCAAAGAAAATTCTAAAATGGTTTTGGAGGTGACACGAGTCGAGGTATACGTGTGACTCTTTTATTTTGTTCTTATGTGAATACTATAGAATATATTTTGGTATAATGCTCACAAGAGGTATCTTGTTCTTAATCTACGTTTTGCAATATTGTTAGTGCGCCCAGCAAACTGGTGGGATGGATTGTGGCTACTATGTGATGAAGTACATGAATGAGATAGTCAAGAAAGTTGGTGAATGTAAGGGTGATGTGAAGCAAATAAAGGTTTGTGTCATGATTTAATTTGTTGTTTATTAATTAGTTTAGTCTTTGGAATGCAAGTAATCATAGACGGAGGTTTTTTGGGAATTTGGTGAAGTTTCGGAGAGGATGTGGTTATGAACACCACTAACCTTGAAAATACATATAAAGTAAGATTTGAACTTTGAACTTTAAAAATGTCAGCTTAAAGTAAGATTTGGTGAAGTTTTATGAAAATACATATAAAGTAAGATTTGAACTTTGAAAATGTTAGCTTAAAACTATTAGTGAGATCAGAATTTTAGTTGAAGGATCAACCGAGAGCTTAGGTCAACTAGAACAGGAATTGACATGGAAGTGGTAATGAACACCACTAACATTATGTTCTTCAATAGGTTAGTTCGTGAGCAATTTAAAATATTACAAGAAGGAAATTATGAAACACTTGGACTAAAGAAATTAAAGAATTCATATAAATACTTGTGTTTTATACTTCAATTCAGTGAATATATTGTTCCTGTATCTGTTTATTGTATGAAACTATTGATGCCCTTACCCTTGTTTATAGAATGTCGAGGGTTCGTGGCAAGTATTTGAAGTGAAATGAAGAATTTTGTGTGGCATTGATGATTTGTTGCATTCATGCTTGTTGTAGATGATTTGAGTAATTGCTTGTTGTAGAATGTGGCAACTTGAGGGAGTTTCTAGAAGCTGTTTTTGGAAGTTTAAGCCTTTAAGGTTAAGGGGTGATAGTACATTCAATACTTTGGAGTAAGGATTATATTTATTGGAAGTGTATTGAATTAAATTATATGCTAAAGTTGCAAAGGTTTTCTTTTTATCCTTTTTTTATTTCATTTTGCTACTTTTGGGAAGAAGGGTGGATCAAAATGTAGGATTGTAATGTCGTAAATGTTTTTCGATCTTTAAGTGGTTTGGATCCATGCTTGTTAAATAAGATGGGTATGATTTGGTGGTAGATCATGAATTCATATTGTTATCATATATTCATCTCCCATCAGAATTGTAGTCCTAAGTTATGAGTCAGATAGGCAACAATTTAAAACAAGCTAATGTTTAATTCCCTTACTTAAATTCCTTATAGTGACTAGGGAGCTTAATCCAATCATTCCATTGTGATGTGGTTGAGATAGCATTATAGCATAGTACCATCATTGTTGTTAAATCTTGATTCCAAAAATTTTAGGTTAGTGTCAGTTGTGCTATTCGTACTTGGGCACTTGTCAGATTATATTTTAAATTCAATTGTTCACTCTGGTGTNAAGTTTTAGCAAAGCATGTCATGTCTTTTTTTAATATGTTTGTTTAGACAGTAGCAGCATATTCATATGTACTGATTGGAAAGCTACTATACCCTTTCTTATTCTCTTAACAATAATATCTTACATACTTTACTTACATCGTTTTGTTTTCAATATAATCTTTTGAAGGACTATATTGGAAGGTCTGCCCCGTATACCAAAAGAGAGTTGGATGAAGTTCGCGAGCAATGGGCGAGGTTCTTCAGACTAAATTTCTTATTATCCGATCCTAATTAAATAAAAAATGTATTTGATTACAATATTGTTCATACTTTTAATTTAGTTATTTCGTAAACATCTATCCAACTTGTCGTTGTAAAATATATTTATATAAGAATTGAAAATGTATTGTATATACCTGAATCGTTTACAATTTTTAATTTGTTAATGAAATATTTATATTAGTATTGTAAACTATAGAGAATCGAACAGGGGCAATGGCGGGAGGATGCATATATATATATAGATATATTACTTATTGTGATATAGAGCCCACCAAATTACCATTTGAAATTTGTTTTATAAATAGTACTATTAGTATCGTTTGTTAAAAAAGGATACTAATAGAAAACCTATTCGCATCGTTTTTTTGTAAAAACAATACAAATAGAAAACCTATTTGCATCGTTTTTTTGTAAAAACGATACAAATAGGCCACCTATTTGCATCGTTTCTTTGTAAAAACGATACAAATAGACTACCTATTTGTATCGTTTTTACAAAAAAACGATGCAAATAGAAGCTATTACCATCGTTTCTAACAAACGATACAAATAGGGTTTGCTATTTGTTACGCCTCCAATTGTATCGTGTGTAAAACGATAAAAATAGGTGCAAAAAAACGATACTAATAAGCTATTTTTTTACTAGTGAAAGCCTAATTAATTAATTTATAAATCTGGACAGCATGTTACACATGCTTAAAATCACTTTTAAACTTCATAAAACATACTAAAATTTATATATATCAATATATAATTGATGTGTGATCATACTAGTACAATTTGAACACTTAAAACTTGATTTAACTTGTTTTTATTAAAATTTCCGATTTATTTATAAACTTTAAAAGTCATGAAAAACTTATAAAAACATCATAATTTCATGCCAAAACTCTTCTACAATCTACTAACATACTTATGAAATCAATCTAGGCTTTAAAACAATTTTTCATATGCCAAAGCATGTTCATAATATTTATTCAACTCAAATTCATGATTATAAAATTTGGACATCTTTATAAATTAAGTTTAAAACCCTTAAAAATCAATCTAAACTTAATAACATCATCATAAATTCACCCAACAATAATTTATGATCATAATATCAAAGTTTAGAACATAAGTATTCATAAAATCATAACTTCATAAAATTTTCAAACCCTAATCTATAATTTCATGAACAAAATTAATTCATGCCTTAAAGAAATTCATACTTATATCAAAACATGATTAAACTTATAAAAACATGATTAAATTATGAACATGAATTTGCAAGATTGAATCAAAAATAAAGAAGTAGAAAATTTTAATCTTTTATTTTTTAATAAAGATTCGAAAAATACCAAAATAGGGAAGAAGTGCAGCGGTGGCCGGCTGGGTGGCGCGCGGTGGCTGCTGCGGTGGGGGTTCGGCGCTGCACGGATCCCGAGGCAACCAAACTCTCTCTCTCTCACTCTTTTTTTCCGAAATACCAAACAGCAAATTTTTTTTTTCTTCGGAAATTTGCAACCCTTTTTTTTCCTCCCTTTTCTCTCTAGATTTTTGGAGTCCTAATGACTAGTATGATCATGAAAATTTGAAATTTTAGGTTTTATAGGGTATTTATAGGCCCCAAAGTAGGATTTTGGCAAGCCCCATAAATACTACTAAATAAATTAGGAAACCTTTGAAATCTATATTTAGAAGCTTTCAAAATATTTTTAACCATAACAATATTATTTAAGAACACAAATAACTACTATCAACCAAAACTTGTTATTTATTTTATTTTTATTAATTTCATTTTATTTAATATTCCTATTGAGCATAACTTTTCAATAAAAATATTAAAATTAAACGAATAAATTATAAAAATTATACGCATAAAATACAAAAATACTTTGTTTAAATACGTGAAAATGTGGGGTATTACAGGTGGACTGGGGTTTAGTTGTTTGAAGGTGGCAGTGGTGGTGGTAGTGGTTGTTGTTGTTTCACACTAGGCCCTGGTAATGGTCTTCTGTCACTGTGTAGGGTTTCGTTGGTGGTGGTTAAAGTTTAGATGGAAGGGGTGGTTTAAGTTTTTTTTTTTTTTTTTTTTTTTTTTTTTTTTTTTTTTTTTTTTTTTATGCTAGGGAGCCACAAGGGCGGGGAACGATGAGAATTAATCCCAAGATCTCCTGGAACCGAGAGGAAAACTTTAAGTCTTTAACCACATGAGCTACCCCTCACTCTCTGCCAAAAGAGTTGATTAAATTATACTACGTTCAATGCACAATATAAGTGTATATAATTGGAATTATAAAAATAAAAATAAAAGAAAATAAAATAAAAAAATAATAAAAAAACTTAATGTTGAGATAGGTTTAATATGGCACTTGCCATTTGTTCAATAGTAGCATTATCACATACATAACTACTCATTTAATTCACATCAAATTGATCTTCAACAGTATTTTTTCTTGTAGAGTTTTAACGTGGTCCAATTTATAATTGCTACCCCAAAAGCTAATTTCAAACACACCCTAATGATAATATTCTATCTATCTTTTTGGCACTACAAATGTTGACTAGTACTTTTGTGAATATGCAACAAATTCCCTCACCTAAAAAATTATTGTATGAGGATTCAAACTTGGTACCTCACATAATTAATGCAAGGATTCTTCCGCTAAACTACTAACAAGGTTATGATAACATATGGAGATTAAAATTATATAAATCAAGGATTGGAGAACGTTTAATCAAAATAAATTGTCTTAAATACTTTATTTTTTGGTGCTATTTCTTAATTACTTGTAAGTTGTAACAGATGCTTTTGATTGAAAATTAACATTCAGTTTTTTTTTTTTTTTTTTTTTTTTTTTTTTTTTTTTTTTTTTTTTTTTTTTTTTTTTTTT
>PYUH01000060.1:1442988-1532755 GCA_016808085.1 Suaeda aralocaspica | reverse complement strand
TTTTTTTTTTTTTTTTTTTTTTTTTTTTTTTTTTTTTTTTTAGTAATAGTCATCATATGATTACCACTTAACAGTCATATACTTATATGTACTTATATGGGAGTATGAAACAGTCACTCCGTCATATCCCATCGTCTTTCGATATGACACATATTACCTTTTTTCAAAATTGTTACTTCTTTGTTCTTTGTTACCGTTAAAAAGTTATTTACAAAATACACTATGCAAAATTTCACAATCTTCTCAAATATATCACAAGTTTTGAGTTGAAGTATTTTAATGGCTTCATTTCTAAAAATCCAGTTCTCTCATGTACAATCTCATTATCAGGTGATACATACACTTTTGATTTTCAATAAACTACTGGTTTATGAATACATTTGAATTATGTTTTTGATTGAAAATTTATATGCATGTGATCTTTTTAAAATCGGAATTAACCATGTGTTCGTTGTAATTGAAATTGATTTTATACTTTGAATTACAAGACTAATATGCAATAATCCGAGGCAACGCCCAATCAAAAACTAGGTAAAATGGCAAAAGGACATGGCCATATGATTGAAGCTTCAATTGACAAATGTAAATATGGGACAGCCTATGGCGGCATACATGTGTACTTTTAAATAAATAGAGAAAAGTTATTCTACTATAAAAGTCTTAGCAATATTATAAAACATTTCCAATCAAATCTCTTTAAGAGGAGTAAGATAATAAATATGCAAGCTGAGAGTGAGTAAATGAGTGGATAAAATATATGACTTTCGTTCCTAAATGTTTTAACGTTTGTAACCTATAGTATAAAAAGTTTTAACACGAAAAATCTATATGATATGTATGAAAAATTATAATCATATGGGATCTCATTAGAATCGTATCGACGTAAAGTTTTTTTACATCAAGTTTGTATTATTTTTTATAAAGTACAACAATAGATATTAATGTTTAAAAAACTGCATTGAAAGTTGTGAAAGTTAAAGAGTAAAGAGCATTTAGTAACCTAGGGAGTACACTGTAAAATGAATTTAGTAAAATTTGATAATAATTGTTAAAAATTCATAACAAACTTGTTTTCTCATGAAACTGTTATTTTTATATTAGAATGAATATTGCATACACCCGGTGTATAGTAAAATTATTGTACAATGACTAAGTTAACCATTTTTTGGTAACTAGAATTAAGTTTTTGGTAACTTTAAAAGCAGTGAAATTTTATTGAATATTTGAGCAACTAATTTTTATACTACTACATGACATAATAGGGCGCGTTTTCTACGCAACAGGTTGCACCATCAACTTAATTGTGCAACCTGCTGTTAATTAACGCTGTCAAACTACCAAACCACTGAAAACAAAAAAAAAAAGAAAAAAAAAAGAAAAAAAACTGAAACAAAAACACGAAAAGAGAAAAGAGACACAACACAAAGCTAAAAACATGGAAAGAGAGGAGAGAGAAAAAGCCAAATTAACCCCAAAAATACTACAAAAAACCTTAGAAATTAAACATCAAATTCAAAGTCCAGTTTAGCTTCAAATTCGCTGGCAATTCTTTAGAATTATTTCAAAATCAACAATATCGTCAGATTCAAAGAACTATGAAGATAATAATTTCAAAAAATCACAAGAATCAATGGACGTTGAAGAAATAGAAGGAACATTGATGCATCTTGGATTAAATACTGAAGATATTAACGAAAATATTTACAATAAATTGGAGCTTCAAGGTATTTTTTTTTTTTTGTATTTTCGTCACTTGAAACATACCGAACCATTGCAAAAAATAAAGGAACTATTAGTAACCATGTTCATATACACACTCAATACTAAGTTACATTAATAGCCATAGAGATAGCTTAGTATCATAATAACCATTACAGACTAATATATTAATCATTCAATATGTTTGTAAATAAATTTAAAATAAAAATAAAAATTAACATAACCATTAAAGCACTAGTTAGTAACCAATATAAAATATTTACTAATAAGTTATAATTTGTGACCATTAAAGTACTAATTAGTAACTATTAAAGGTGAAAAAGAAAATATCATACTTTGATAAGTAACTAATAATACTAGATTGTAACCATATTAACATAAATGAGTGCAGTCACTAACCATACCATGCTTACATAGGTAACCTATAAAGTAATATATTATAACCATTGAAGCAACTACTAAGTAACCAGTAAAAATAAATAACCATACCAGACTAGCAAAAAAAATAACCACTCAAATCCTACTTAAGTAACCTATAAAAGAGTAGATAGTAACCACTTAAATTGGTAACGAGACTTATATTACTAAGTGTTATTGAAATCAATTTAAAAACAAATATATAGTAACCAATATTCGTGGTTATAGTAACCATTTAAAAACTATTTTGTAACCATTCCAAAATAACTAAGTAACCAGTAAAAATAAGTAACCATATTAGGCTTTGTTAAGTATCAATATTACACTACTTAGCAAAAAAAAAAAAAATAAGTAACCATACCAGACTTTGGTTAGTAAGTATAGGAGACCTTGGTAAGTAACCTATAAAAGAGTAGTTAGTAACCAATGAAAAAAATAAAATAAAAAAGTAAAAAATATATATAAAAAAAACATAGTAACCAAAATTTGTTCAATTAGTAATCATACCAAACTATGATAAGTAACCATTAAAGTGCTAGTTTGTAACAAAAATGTATCTACTCAATAATCATTCAAAAACTTTGATAAGTAACCATTAAAGAAATAGTTTGTAATAATTGAAGAAAGTAATATTCTAAGTGCTAGTTTGTAACCGTTACTGTATTAGAAACCATTAAAGATTAAAAAAAATATATAAAAAATATACTAACCAAAATATGTGCACTCAGTAATCGTACCACTTAAATAAGTAACCATTAAAGTGTTAGTTTGTAACCAAAATATGTCTACTCAGTAACTATTCAAAAGCTTTGATAAGTAACCATTAAAGGAATAGTTTGAAACCATTGGAAAAAGTAACCAATTAATATAAAATATTTACAACTAAGTACTGGTTTGTAACCATTACTGTACTAGTTAGTAACTACTAAAGATAAAAGAAGTAAACAATATATATAAAAAAAAAAAACATAAGAACCAAAATTCGTCCACTTAGTAACCATATCAAACTTTAATAAGTACTACGTAATAATTAAAGTGCTAGTTTGTAACTAAAATGTGTCTACTCAGTATCTCCTAGTGAAAAGAAGAAAATTTGTTTGCTCAGTGTCTACGAACCAAAAATCATACAATTTGTTTGCTCAAAAGAAGGATTTCGATGCGAAAAATAAAAAGTACTCCAGTATCTCCTAGTGAAAAGAAGAGAAAAGATAAGTAAGTTCCAATTACTAGAACAAAGCCAACACAAAAGGAAGAAAGAGTAGAAGCAAAAGTCAATATGGCAAGATTTTCTAACCAAATACGGAGAAGACAAGGGCTATGATAGCAAAAGGACTCTACAGAGAATTTGCTTGGTTTAAACTCCAATTCTGAAAGCAACTTTATTTTGAATTTATATCAATTAAATTTTAAATTAACATATAGCAATAAATTGTTGTATAAATTATTTGTTCTTATTTCAAAATGTGTTATTTAGTTTCTGTAAAGCACCGTTTATTTTAGCTTATAATATAACGACAATAATCTTTATAAAGATAAAATAATAGAAAGTAACTGCTATAACGAAATGATGTAACTATTATAACGAAACCATCAAAATAAAACAAAGTAACCATTAAATGAAGTACTTATATAGTAACCACAAAATTCTTGAATAACAAACTACTACTATTAGAAACTGATAGAATAGTCACAAAGTAACCATTTTTACAATAGAAAGTTATCACTACAGTGAAATGAAGTAACCAATAATTTTAAAAGAATACTTACAAAGTAACCTATTTTAAAGAAATAGAGTAATTAATCACCACAAAATAAAGTAACCATTATAATATAATCAAGATTCAAGGACTTCAGTGTAAAGGTTTGCATATAAGCTCTTCAGTCTGTTGTCCTCTTCATTTTTATTAGATTAATCATCAATATAATCTTCATTCGTTTCAGTGTTCTGGGAATTCTTCTTGTTTTCATCATCTTTTATATCACCACTACCATCTGAAAATTTTAACAAATAATGATAACAAAATCAGTAACCATTATTCAATAATTGAGTAACTATTCTAACATAGCACAATAACCACAAACAGCAACGCTGATAACAGCGCTATAACTATTGAGTAATCATGTATTATTACAATAAAATAAAAATAAAGAAGTCACATTAACCATTAGAAACAGAAAAGAATAGTAACCATTAAAAAAATAGTTAGTAACTATTCAAATAGTTACTTCGTAACAGCTAATTATTGTATGTCGTATATATATCAAGTATCAATTTGTTTCTTAATTGGATCTTTAATTATTACTAAGTATTATTAGACAATCAACTTAGAAATCATTACTCAATAATTGAGTAACCATTCAAGCACAACAAAGTAACCACAAACATCAACATACATAACCATGTGATGAATATTGAGTAACCATAGAAAGAAAGTTATGTAGACTCAAAATAATTAACTATCAGAATAGAATACAAACCATGAAGTCACGGTATCCATTATAAACCATCACTTCAAAGACATCAATGTAACCATAGACATCAACACATGTAACCATGTTAAGCGCTACTTATATAGTAACCATAGAATGAAAATCATGTAGATTTAAAGTAACATAGAAATAAAGGTAACCATTACAAACACGAATAATAACCATAGAAAATAAACATAGTAACCGTTAAAAAGCTAAACCAAGACATAGAGTGAATAATATAGGNCTAAACCAAGAAATAGAGTGAATAATATAGATTAAAGGTAACCATATATTAAACAATGTAACCATTATAAAGAAGTAAAATACACATGAGAAAAATAAAATAAATCCATGAAATCAAAGTAACCATTAAAAAAGACATATACTAACCACACAGAACAAACAAGGTAACCATTGAATAACAAAATCAAACAAAGATCAATTGATTATAATTTGATAGGAATAGGGTTACAAAACAAAAAGAAATGGTTTCTAGATCTTTAAAATTAGAAATAAACATTCTATTTATCATTAAAAGTACAAAAATCATTTATTCTAGTAAAAAACCTAGGTTTCATGAAGTTAACGTGAACCATATCAATTCAATGCTCTAACCATAATTAACACAAATTTACAGAAAAATTGCAAATACAAGTAACAATCAAGTAATGCAAATATACAGAAAACAAAACATAATTGCGCAAATTTAAATCAAAAATTATGAAATCAAACTTCAACTCAACAAAATCAACCCAACTATAAACCAAGAAATCAAAATTAAACACAAAATCAAACTTCAATCAAACGTAAATCTGCGGAATCAAAATACATAATATATAAACTTACTTTTCACAACTTTAACCGATGAATGCCATTTTTTGCCTCCTCGAACCAAAAGCTTTTTTCTACCCAAGATTAAAACCAAATTAAGAATAATGAAGCACTAAATTCTGAAAATTATGTAAATAATTTAACAAATGAAGAGCAATTTCATAATTGAAACAAAATTGGAGAAAGCTAAAGTAAAATAGAGAGAGAAAACAATGGGGAAAATGACCATTTAGAGAGAGAAATTAAAATTTTGAAAATGACAATTAAGAGAGAGAAAAGGAGAAGTTCAAACATTTATATTGTAAGAAAAAAAAAAGGAGGTGACAACTTTGAAGAAAATTAAACAGGAAAACCAAAAAAGAGGGTGGGCTAAATTCCATTATTAACGACGTTTGGGCCTGTTAATGTAATGGGCTTGCCGCACTATTATGTTATGGTATGGCCTGTTGTATATAAGAATTATACTTTCGAATTAGATTTATATCAATTCTTTTTAAGTTAGGTTTAATTAGTATATTTTTTTCCATTTGAATTCTTGACTTAATCTATAACAATTTTGGATTTTAATTGTTGATGTTGAAAATTTGAGATACAGTGTCGAACTAGGTTGCACGGGTTCAAAAACAGGGTCAAAAACGTGGACGGGGACGAAAAACGGCAAAATCAAAATTTCTAAAAATGGGGACGGTAAGGAATCGACAATTAAAAAATCACAAAATAATTTAAAATACAATAGTCTTTAATATTTTAATGTAACAATAACATAATAGTGAATTCATAAAACGTAAAAGTACAATATTATCTTAAAGTACAACATTATCATTAATCGATTTGTGGTCGTCGTGGTCTCCCTCAAACTCGCCGTCGTTCATTCAAACTTCACCTGAGATTCAGTCCATGTCGCTGTCGCCTGACACTTTTTATTTGATGATTTGATGAATGTCGAGTAAAAAAGAAAAGCAAATAATGAATGTTGAGGGATCGAAGAAGTCAAACTAAAAGAGATAAATGTTGAGTGAACAATTAGAGATAATTGAAAGAGGCTAGAGGAGTAAAAAATTCAGTGAAGTAAAAGGAATGAAAGAGATGGAGAATTGAAGAGGACTAGAGGAGTAACTGAGTAAGAAGGTCGGTGAAGTAATTTGTCAAACAATAAACCTTAGACTTTGGTTTTGAGTGGTATTTTAATAATGTTGGGCCTTGGGCTCTTATTTGCATTTGGACTTTTGTCATAAAAAGGCAGGGGACTTCTATTTTGTATCTAAGCCGACCCCGAAACGTCCGCAAAGTAGCACACCCGTTCCCGCCCAATTGATGCCTACTCCAGGACGTTTTTCAGGCGTTCCCGCATTGTCCTCGTCCCCGAAACAACCCCAGTACGGATTTGCCAAGTTTTCTAAGGTACCCGTGCTTCATAGGTGTCGAGTGTCGTCTGATTCTTTTATTTTCATGTTTAAATTAAATTTTTTGGGTATTAATAAATGTCTTATGACTTAATATTTTCCTTATCATCCTGTTTATGGAGGAAATTATATGAATTCATATACTATTTTGACAAGAAGTATTAGTGTCAAGTTGAGTTGGAGAATTAGATTTTTCAATTCCGTTGATTTCAATTCAAATCTTTTTTTTTTTGGTTTTTCTAAGGTGTACCCATATGTTTTTGCGTTTTATAAGTTGTACCAAATGTTTTTCAAAATTTTCAATTGTCCCCTTAAACTCACCTACTTTTCTAAGTTGTGCCCTTTGTAATTAATTTTCCATTGAAAATTTTCGTTATTTTTGTTTTGTTTAATTCTTTTATTGTACTCTGTATTTAATATTCAAAAAATTTAGATTTGTCTCTTAAGAAACTTCAAAAGAGTACGATCGAATAAAATTAACCAAATTTGCAACAAAATAATATTTGTTAGCCCAAGGGTATTACTGAGAATTTTTGAAATACATTGAATACAACTTAAAAAACGCAAAAATTCATGGGTACACCTTAGAAATTTTTTTTCCCTTCATTTTCCCTTATTCAAATCAAATTCTGTTTTGTCATCTTCATTTTTCAGTGATGTTTGGCCTGCTTATTATTTAATTATATTTTGTAATTTTTCCTAATATACTATTAACTAATTGCTTTATAACCTAACTATTTAATGTAAAATGATAACTAAATGAACTAATTGCTTTATTGCCTAACGTACTATTTGAAGTGAAATAATAACTTACTGATCAATTGCTGAGTTGTGGCATAAAATTGTCCTCTTATGTTTTTGCTCCTCTAAGATGATTATAATCTATGTAGCATGGGTACTTCTAATGGGTAGCCGTCCCTAAGCCCGATTCGTCCCCGTTTTGGGGACAAATCCGATTCTTCATGTTATAATTTATCGTACCTATTAACAATATTTTTCAGAGTAGCCGTTTTCAGTCTTCGTATCCGTATTCGTTTTCAACCCCGCTCCTGACTCTGTGCAACCTAGATTATAATACCCTGTATTTTTAGGTATTTTATAATAAATTAATTAATTAAAGGAATTTAATTCCCGTATTTTTAGGTATTTTAAAATTTAAATTAAGAATTATAAAGTACATTTTTTGTATTTTAAAGAAAGAATAAAGGTATAATATATAATTTATTAAAGGAATTTAATTAATTAAAGAGTTAAAATAATTATTTTCAGGTTTTATAATTTTTGTAAAGTATTTCATAGCATTTTAGTATTCATTAAAATGTTTTCAAAGTTTCCAAATTGAGTTTGAAAGAGGTTTCCTCAATTGCTTTAAAACAAGGGTACAAAAGTAATTTATATCATTAAGGGTATTCTAGTAATTTTGCAAAATTTGTTTTTGGGCTTATAAACACCCCTTTTCAACGCAAAATTCAGAATTTTCATCTTCATAAATTATTTTAGGGCTTTGAAAAAAAAGAGAGAAAGGAAAAAAAAAGAAACAAAAACCTAACCCTAACCCTCGCCGGCCACCCTCCCTACACCGCCGACCAACGAAGGCAGCCGGCAGCAGCCACCGCCGGCCACCACCACTGGCCGCCGGTTCTTCCTTCCCCTTCTTCGGTTTTCAAGGTTTAAAAAAAACTTTCTTCTTTTCTTTATAATTTATAATCTAATGTTTAAATCATATTTTATAATTATAATTAAACATGTTTTGTTGATTATAATCATGTTTTAATTATTAGAATGATATTTAAAAAGTATGATCATGAAAATATTTTTAGGGTTTATGAAAATTGTATGTATTATTAAATTTTGTGATTTTAATTTCTAAATTGTTATATTATGATCATAAGTTATTGTAGTAATGATTTATGATAATTTTATAAAGATTAGAATATTTTTTAAGGGTTTTAAAGTAGAGCAATAAAGCTGTAATTTTATTATAAGCATGAATAAAAATAGTAGTAATATTAGTTTCATGCTAAAATTATTCTACAAATGTTTTTAATGCATAAAACTATCATACAATGATTATATGTTATAGTTATGATGTATTATGCTTAAACCATGGAGTTTAAAGGATTTTAAAAGGATTTTTAAAGAATTTAATAATGCTGTAAATTTATTAAAATGATGACAAGTTTTATTTAAGGATTCATGATCATGTAAAAATTTATGGCTTTATGTTACTAGTGCAAGAACCTATTTTATAATGATCATATGACATTGTTATGATGTTTTATATTCAAAACATGGAGTTTAAGTGATTTTAGAAAGATTTTTAAACAATATTATATTCCTGTTATTTTAGTTAAATTATGAAAATTAAGGGTTTTCAAAGAGGAATTAATTGGGTAATGTATGGAATTGATTAGAGGTGATATAATAGGTGTTCTAAATAATTTTTCAGCACTTTAGAGTGGTTAATGTTGCTGTAAATTTTAATTAAGGAGGGTTTTAATGGGTTATAAACCTTGTTTTGTAGGAGACTTCAAATTGGTGAATTCTAGTAGTTATGTTTGATCACCAACGTTATAAAAGGTACATAAGTATAAGGAGCGGTTTCTTGTTCAAAGTATCATGCTTAGGAGTTGTTCATGTTCTTTCTTAAGTTCATGGTTTATGTTAGAATCCTTGAGATAGTGATGAAATTAGTGTTGTCTGATCTTCTTCACATGATAATTGTTGTCAAAAGTTGTTGATGCATGATAACATGAATATTCTTTTTTTTTTTTTTTAGAGATTTTGATCATGGCAATATTTTATTTGGTTCCAAGATATTATTTCCGAATATTGATTAAATTAACTAATTATGGAAATTATGGGATGTATTGTCATGTTTATATAAAGAAGAAATCAAGTATATATATTTACTTGACATATATTATCATGCAATAATTCAAGAAGGAATGTTTAATTTGTGAATTCACTCACATGATTAGTAGGAAGTATTGTTATTGAGCAAATAAAGTTAATCCACTCACAGTTTAATGCGTGGTCAACGTAGGAAAGTTAACCCATTCACAGTGTAATGTGTGGACAAGGAAAATAAGTTAAGGAAACAAATAATATGATCACTAATTAATAAATATTAATTAATATGGTGATATATGTTTTATTGTGCTATATTGTTATGTATGTATGTTGTTGCATGTGAGTCATAACAAGTTATCAAATTGGTAATCACGTAAAGTGAAAGAGGATCCGCACCAAAACTCTTGGAACGTATATACCTTGAGTATGGACAATGGGGGGAGTCGTATGGAACAGTGATCTATGACTTCTAATCGGGGTACAAGACGTACTTCTTATTTTTATAAATGCGCTGGAATTCCGTTACTTCATATGGCAAAGGTAATACCTTCTTGGAGTTGCTCTCAAGTTGATGCCCAATGGGCGATTGTTATAGGAGGAAACATGTTCGATGCGAAATCCAAATTAATTATAAATTAATTAATTAAAGGAAAGCGAGTCAAGTGCCACAGGTAATGGTATTATGAAAGGTAAGTTGTGTCTTAATTTTCATGCTGTTGCTTAGAATTATTCATGTTAGTGTGTTGCATGGTTCTTTGTATTTACGGACTCAACTTTGTAGATTACGTGTTTTTGTGTGCATGGCCTTGCCCTTATCTTAGCCTTATGATGACCCATTTCGATGGCGAGTAGTAGGCTGAAATAAAAGGAAAGCTACAGGTAGCGAATGGCATACTCAAATCATGTTGGAATTGAGAGATGAGTGTTCTCGCTTAGTTTTCCTAGTTCTCTCTTTAGTTGCATATGCTTTGATATTTATAATAAGTATTTATTATTGTTTTTATGTTTGACTAACGTTCGTTTTCAAGTTTAAATTAATTAAGTTGGTTTTAAGGGCCAATCATTGGTTCCAAGTTGTAAGTTTTATTTGACGGTTTGATTATTTGGTTTTAATTTTGACTTTAATTGTTTTTGAAAAGTAGGAGTCTTCCGCTGTAGTACTTTGATAATTGCCTTAGCCGTTATTACGGTGGCGGTAATACTGTGGTAATTTCTATAAACAGTCTGGGATTAATGAAAAAGTTTTTGTTTGTTTACTTGAAAACAAATTCGAAAATTTGAGAGTTGGTGGTGAATCCTTTATACTCTTTTGTGTGGATTAATTAGTGGCTTTGAGGGTGCTTAGGCTTTAATCAAAGACTAGTTGATCAACCAAAGATCGTGAGTTTTGGTGGCTTAGACTTTAGAAATTCTTGATTTTAGTTCTATCCCCCTTGTGAGTTTTTGTTTATACGAAAATTCACATCAAATTTGGTACTCTCATTGAGAGGTCGTTTAAACTTAAGCGTCTTTCCTTCAAATTTTCAGAGGGGATTGTCCTTGGAACAAGCTAAGAAAATCAGGAGAGACAATGAAATTAGGGAGCTGCGAACTATGATGGAAGAAGTCATGAATTTCATGAATGGGAGATCGAAATCTAACAAAAAGGGCCACGAAATTGATGAATCTAATTCAAGCTCTAGTGATGAAGATTCAGGAAGGAGTGCACGCAAACCAAGGCATGTGGATTATACCAGTTCTAGTGATGAAGATGATCGTAACAGACACAAAAAATGTGATAAATAGAAGGATGATGATCGAAGCCTGAAATTGGACGTTCCCGAGTTCAATGGTAGTCTAGATCCTGAAGTTTTCCTTGATTGACTTAGGAGAACTGGAAGAGTCTTTAATTATAAAGAATATGGCGATCATAAAGCCTTCAAGGTGGCAGAATTAAAACTCAGTTCCTACGCCAGTTTATGGTATGAAGGGCTACAAAGAAAACGAAAAAAGGAAGTTAGATCGAAAATTGTGGCTTGGCGCAAATTGAAGAGGGAACTAAGAAAGAAATTCGTACCACTTGAGTATGAACAAAACAACTTCCTGAAGATGCATGCCTTAAAGCAAGGGTAGAAGAGTGTGGAGGAATATATCAATGATTTTGAAAAGATGTTGATATTATGTGATCTGGAAGAAAAGGAAGATCATAAGGTTGCTCGATTTGTTGCAGGGTTAGATGACTCTATTAGGGAGAAAGTTGAATTGCAACCTTATTGGACTTATGAGGAAATCTATAAGGTGGCACTGAGAATGGAATAACATGGGAATTCAAAGAAACCTAAAACATTCTTTAAATCCTATGAATCTAAGAAGGAGAAAGAGGTGGTGTATACCCAGACACCTAATGCTAAACCTAGAATGGACGACTTGAAAAGGACAGCCACTCCAGCCAAGCTACATGTAATTCCTGATGACAAGAAAAAGTGTTTCATGTGTCAGGGCTATGGACACCTACAACTCAATTGCCCCAGCTCTAGGGTAATTACTATCAGGGAAGCACAGGAGATTGAAGACGCATAGCTAGATATTCTTCTTGAAGAAGGGGAGAACGAAAAACATAGAGTCTCATGAAAATATAAGCAGTAATGATATGGAGGAAGTAGAGGCTGATACGTAGAGTTAGGCACTATTCCTCAGGAGGGTTCTGTAGGCTAAACCAACACCAATCAAAGAGAACCAGAGGGACAAGATTTTCGTGACTATATGCAATGTGCAAGGCAAACTTTGTGATGTGATTATTGATAGTGGCAGTTGTATGAATGTGGTTTCTATATTGCTGATTCAGAAACTTGACTACCTTACTCATAACCATCCTCAACCTTACAAGCTACATTGGCTGAGCAATACTAGTGTTGTGAAAGTGACAAAACAAGCCCTAGTCAATTTCAAGATTGGTCAATATGAGGATTTTGTATTGTGTGATGTTTTCCCTATGGATGCTTGTCATATATTTCTTGGTAGGCCCTGGCAATATGATAGATTTGTGAAGTTTGATGAGAGAACCAATGTTTATATTATCAAAAAATAGGAGAATGACAAGCCAATTGCCTTAAAACCCCTAAAAGTGGCGCAAAACAGGAAGCAACTAAATGTGGAGAACAAAAAAGGAGTGTTATTGTCGAATCCTAAAGAGCTGGATAAGGAATTATCTGATTGCCAGCAAGTGTTCCTGCTAATGGTGAAAGAAGTGAAAGATGAATCCCTTGCAATCCCACAAAGTCTACAGCCATTGTTGAAAGAATTCGAAGATGTATTTCCAGATGATTTGCCACTAGGATTGCCTCCCAATCGGGGTATTAAACACCAGATTGACTTGATCCCAGGTGCTCAGATTCACAATACAGGTGTAATCTAGAAGAGACTAAGGAAATAAAAAGGCAGATTTACATTAACGGGGGTATGTTAGGGAAAGTATGATTCCATGTGTTATGCCAACATTGATTGTTCCTAAGAAAGATGGATCCTAGCACATGTGCATCGATTCTAGGGCTATCAACAACATCACAATCAAGTACAGGTTCCCAATCCCAACGTTAGACGATTTATTGGATGAATTATATGGTTCACAAGTGTTTTCCACTATTGATCTAAGAAGTGGGTATAATCAGATATGCATGAGGGAAGGAGATGAGTGGAAAACAGCTTTCAAAACTAAATTGGGTCTCTATGAGTGGTTAGTCATGCCTTTTGGACTCACCAATGCACCTAGTACATTTTTGAGGCTCATGAATGAAGTTTTGAAACCATACTTGGGTAAGTTTGTTGTTGTTTACTTAGATGATATACTGATTTATAGTAGAAGCAATGGAGATCATCTACAGCAATTAAGGCAAGTTTTCAAAACTTTGAGACAAAAAAAACTATATGGGAAGCTTGAGAAGTGCTACTTTATGGTGAGTAGCGTGACTTGTCTAGGGTATGTGGTTCCGAAAGATGGAGTGTCAGTGGATCAGTCTAAGGTTGAAGCAATCAGATCCTGGCCAACACCAACAAATGTCACAGAGGTTCATTCTTTTCATGGGTTGGCATCGTTCTATAAAAGGTTTGTCAAAAACTTCTCACTAATTGTTGCTCCTATGACTGAATGCATTAAGAAGGGAAGGCAATTTGTATGGACCAAAGTGGCACATAAGGATTTTGGGAGGATAAAGGATTTGTTATGCCACACACCTATTCTTGCATTGCCTGGTTTCAGAAAACCTTTTGAAGTTGAAGCCGATGCGAGCACTGTGGGAATTGGCGCAGTTTTAGTGCAGGAAAAGAGACCAATTGCTTATTTCAATGAGAAAATGAATGTAGCAAGGTTGAATTATTCCACTTATGATAAGGAGTTTTATGCAATTGTTAGAGCTCTAGATCATTGGACTCATTATGTGAGACCTAATCATTTCATCCTGCATTCTGATCATGAAGCACTGAAACATATCAATGGTCAATAGAAACTGAATCGTAGACATGCCAAGTGGGTTGAGTTCCTTCAATCCTTTCACTTTTCTTCTAAATACAAAGATGACAAGTCTAATGTGGTGGCAGATGCACTTTCTAGGAGGTATGTTCTGATTAGTGTTTTGAATTGCAAGCTGTTGGGTTTAGTACTAATCAAAACATATTATGAATATGATGTGGATTTTGGTCCTGTAATGCAACAATTAGAAAAAGAAGTAGTTGGATCATATGTATTGCATGATGGATTCCTGTTTAAAGGGAATCAGCTGTGTGTGCCTAATTGTTCAGTTAGGGAATTGCTGGTAAGAGAGGCGCATGGAGAAGGTCTTTCAGGGCATTTTGGGATTGCTAAATCATTGAGCATGCTGCAAGAACATTTTTATTGGCCTAAGATGATTGGAGATGTGGAAGCTGTGATATTTCAATGTGCTATATGTCAGAAGGCCAAGGCAACGTTTCATCAGGGTCTATGTACACCATTGCCAGTTCCTGAAGGTCCCTGGGAAGATGTATCAATGGATTTCATTGTTGGTTTGCCTAGAACTGCACGAAACAAGGATTCTATTATGGTGATGGTGGACAGGTTCTCAAAAATGGCGCATTTCACCCCTTGCCATAAGACTGATGATGCTTTTAATGTTGCAGAGCTATATTAGGGATGTGATGAGATTACATGGAGTACCTAAAACCATTGTCAGTGACAGAGATTCAAAATTCATGAGTTACTTTTGGAAATCACTGTGGAAGCTGGTTGGAACAAAATTGCTCTTTAATACTTCATATTATCCACAAACTGATGGGCAGACTGAAGTGAAAAATAGGACCCTGGCAGTATTACTGCATGGATTGGTTAGCAAAACTCAGAAGGATTGAGACTTGAAATTGGTGCATGCTGAGTTTGCTTATAACAGCTCACCTACTTATGCAGCTAAACATTCACCCTTTGAAGTTGTCTATGGAGTTAATCCCAAGCTACCAATTGATTTCATTGGTATTCCTAAAGGCGGGTTAGTTCATAAGGATGCTTTAGCCAAAATTTAATGTATGCAGAAATTACATGCACAGGTTAGAGCAAGGATTGAAAAAGTGAATGACCAGTACAAGGCTCGCGCAAATAAGCATAGAAACCAACGTGGCTATGAGGAAGGTGATTTCGTTTGGCTACACCTGAGGAAGGAACGATTTCCTAACTAGAGGAAAAATAAATTGATGCCTAGGTGTGATGGTCCATTCAAAATACTGAAGAAAGTTGGTGAAAATGCTTATCAGCTAGAGTTACTAGGAGATTGTGGGGTTCATGCTCCTTTCAATATAGGTGATTTATCTCCATACATTCCTGATGAGCAACTCTGAAGTTTGAGGTCAAACTCTTTTGAAGAAGGGGGAGGATGATACAAAATACAAATAGTGATCACAACTTCGAAAGTTTGTATGTCAATAGCAAGGATGCAACCATGTGGGTACTGATTGCTTATGGGGATACAAGTCATATGGGTGCATCGAGGGTTGGGATTTGCATGTGCATGCTCACACACACTTAGGGTGGCACGCAAATCAAGGAAAGAATGGTGGAATTTGGGGAATAAGTTGGTTTTTGCCTATGAGGTTTTTTCCACTACATTTGCTAGGATTTTTCTCATTTCAGGCATTGAGTCTTTTGTTTCTTGTGGAGTCTTGATCATCATTTTCAACCTTAAATACATGGGAAATGTATTCTTGAAATTTTCTTGATTAAAAGATCGGATATTGAAAGGTTTCTTGAAGATTTGAAGCACTTCTTGAAAATGGCGCAAAAATGAGCGAAGAAATGAGGCGTGATTTTTGGCAATTTATTGGAGTTTTGGGCTCTTGGATTTTCGTGTATTTTTGGTTGTAATTTGTTGATTATTTTGTTTATTAGTTTGTTAGGAAGTTTTTTAGGATATAATCTTATTAGTTAGAGTTAGTTAGAAGTTATTGTAAAGATAAGAGCAAGTTGCATGATGATGTGACAGTCTTATCTTCAGTTTGTTATGCAACTTGTGCAAGTGGCACAAGTTACGATATTTATCTTGTTTTCACTTGTGTTTTTAGCTTCTTTGTTAGGTTTTTTTAGTTGATGATTATTTCTATAAATAGTCTCAACATTAGGATGTAAAAAAACAAGTTTGAGTTTAATGATAAAGTTTTTGTTTGCATACTTGAAAACAAATTCGAAAATTTGTTAGTTGGTGGTGAATCCTTTATACTATTTTGTGTGGATTAATTAGTTGCTTTGAGGGTGCTTAGGTTATAATTAAAGACTGGTTGATAAACCAAAGATCGTGAGTTTTGGTGGCTTAGCCTTTAGAAATTCTTGATTTTAGTTCTACCCCTTTGTGAGTTTTTGTTTATACGAAAATTCACATCAAATTTAAAAAAAGAAATTTCTAATTTTAGAAGGTTACTAAAAATGAAAAGGTTAAAAAATAGTAGTTTCCAAAAATAGAAAGTATTGAAAAAGAAAAAGTTTTGCTTGTTCATATGTGCTGGTATGCAAGGACTTAAGGTATGTTTCTATGTGTTATTGCTTTAATAACATGCGGTGAGTTTGGGTAGGAAGATTTGGGCATGTAATATAGTTTTTAATTCTTCCTTCATGCATTTATTAAGTGCTTTAGTTGATTGTTGTTTATGTTGTGGCTAGCTATGTGTAGCAAGATTGTTTGTTAGCCACTGAACCTTACTATTTGTTTTGTAGTTTGGGAAGGTTTTCCTCGATTCTAAATATGTGCTTTCGTGAGGATATTAATCGCATTTATTAGTAAGGATACATAAATGGGGAATTTGGAGAAGGAAGATATTGAGGAATCGTTTTAATACGCTAGGAAGATTCGTCTTATAGGTCGTAGGTGAGTGAAGCTTTTGGTAAGGAGTGTGACCAGCCTGACAGTGTATCGACATTTATTTATGAGTTGCTTACCGAACCACCAACCCTACTTGGAGATAGTGGCCATGGTTGATGACTTTTAAATGGAGGGAGGGATTCCCAATTATGCTAGGTATAGGATATCTACCGGAGCACAACATTCATAGGAAGTAATAGTATTTAAGAATTCTAATCCTAGTCTTATACCATCTCATTTTCATGTTTGTAATACTCAACGTGGTGCTACTATAGCTGAGGAAGAGTTGAGTTCAGTTTCTTCGGGTCACGAGTCAGGGGATAGTCTATGTTTCGAGATCGAGGATCCATACCTTATTGTTTTAGTGTCCATAGATTTAGTATCTAACTCTAAGATGGAGGAGGATGAGAGTGAACCACAAGCGGATGTTAATGACGAGAATTATGTTGTTTCTTTTGATTAGTGTGATAATGTTAATGTTTAAGGATCATGTTATGATAGAATTCGAGATGTTTTAGTTGTTTGCTCCATGTTATGAGCTAAGGATGTTTAAGCATCTTTATTTATCTTCTTTCATTAAAGAATAAGTTGGCCAAGCCTGTTTCTTGAGACCTTTAATATGAGTTCACTGTGCAAAGATATTCTTTGAGTTGAATAAAGCAAGTTGTTTCTTTGAGATGTTCCGTTAGCTTAAGCGAAAATTCAAGGGATCTTTTTTTTATTATATGCTTTTATTTGACTAATGGTTGTGATAGGATTCAAGATAAAGTGTAGTAATCGACTCTAGGGAAAGTAATATCCTTAGGGGTGTATTAAATTTATGATTTGTGAAAGTTCAAGTCTTTCCTTTAATACGTTGTTTATTATGGGATTATACTGTGTCTTGATAAGCAAGTCTTTCCACTTTAGGAGAAGGAGAATGTCTAAAAAAGATAGTGATTCGCTCAATGAGGTTGTAAGGAAATTAGCCGACATAACTCAACAATTGGCTGCAAGGGGCCTTTCTATAGAGGTTCAGATGCAAATAGCTAGGCACGTGTTTGAGACGCTCAACGAGCTTGATGGGGCAGCCGCACACCTCTGTGATTTAAAGAAAAAGAAAAACGACATAGTAAAGGAGATTGATGCAAAGGAGAAAAGGAAGAATGGTGGAGGAAGCTCTAATCATCATGGCAATCATAATGGATCTAAGAAGCTTCGCTTCAATACAAATTTTCAAGAGAGTACGGGGAATTTTGGTAAGTTTAAGAACATTGATGGTTTCAAGGGGCAGACTGCAAGCCAGAAAGGTGGAGTTTATTTTTGCAAGAAGTGTCCTATTAATCACCCGGGAAAAGATTGTGAGGGGAATCTGGTTACCTGTCACTTGTGCAATAAACTAGGGCATCGAGGGTATGAATGCTTCTCGAAAAGTAAGAGAAAGGAAAGTTATGGAGGTCAATTCACGGGTAATTCTTTAGGAAGGCCACAAAGAGGTATCCAAGGAAACATAAGAGGGAGAGCACGACAACAAAATGGAAACAAGAGTGGTAATGGCAATGGAGGAGGTCAAGCTAAGCTGCCCAACACCGGAAAGCTTAACATCAACGAATAGGTGATCACTAGTACTTTCTCTATTCAGTCTATTCATGTTAAAGCTTTATTCGGTTCGGGTGCAACGTGTTCTTTAGTGCCTACTAAGGTTTGCAAACATTAATGCATGTTTAGGAAAAGTAGATATAATAGATATGCCTATAGCGATTTTGTCAGGAAAAGTATGGCAATGTTCTTAAAGTTACTTTGATGTACCGATTTTGATCGAAGAAGTGGAATTTAAGGCTAACTTGATTGGGTTTGATATAGGTGATTTGGAGGTATATCTAGGAATGAATTGGTTGAGTGTGTATGTGGCCGAAATCGTGTGCAAGCCACACACACTTATTATTAATATTATTATTAATTAATTAAGGTTCTTCAAGCTCTCGGTTCTAAAGGGTTGTCGACGAATTGCACCAAAGGTACTTCGAATGAGGCCAAAAACATCGAAATCATCATCTTGAGTTCTTCAAAGGATTTAGTTTGAATGAGTATGTGTTTTTAATGCTTTATTAGATAATTGACATGTTTATAATTAAACTTATGTAATATTGACTAATTGAAGATTCGACCTCAAATTAAAATCAATCTTAAGTAGAAACCTTGCTTTAGGTTTTATGTGATCCATGCTAAATGTTTAATGCTTTCAAATCATGTAGAATCCATGTTTTGCTAAAAAAAACCTAAAAGCATGTTTCAACTAAATAAAGATTAAAATCAACTTAACCCTAAAGCGATCACGCATGCATGATAAATTGGAATTTATGTGTGCATTAATTATAACCCGCCTAGCCTTATTTTCATACGTGTTTTTAGGTCTAAACCAGAAATATGAATATTATAATTCGATATTATGATTGTGAATTTCACATGAGAACAAGTAGTGGCCGCTATATGCGGGGGGACACTGTGACCTACTGTTGTCCTTACCCTCGTCCCCGAATCCAGAGATATGAGACCTTCTTATCCTTGGCTGTCATTTTTAACCTTGGGATATGACTTAGTGGGGTTCCGTTAGCTCCCAAACGGAGGACGGTGGAGACTTCTTTACTTGGGTTTTAAGATTCTAGACCCACTCCCTAAGCCAAGCAAACTCACACTATGCAATCAAATTAACACGACATTCGATGTTCGTGAAAAGGGCACATGGGCCCCCAAAGCCCCGGACCCACAGTTTGGTGACTTCACTAGGATATTCCTTTTTTTTAAAGGAGAGTGGACGAAACTCGAAAAGTCTTGTAATTTCATAATTATAATATCAAATTCAATTTGCTAGGCATAATGCATGCAATTCCCATGTGAGGGTCTTGCTTTAGGATACACGTCTCTTAAAGTATGTTCTATACTATAGACACCCCCGGGGGACCGATGTTAAGGATGGTCAGGTGACCTACCTAAGGCCATTTCTTAACTGAAATTCATCCCAACCATGACACGTGAATCATATGACCTATGTGTTTCATAATGGATGTCCCACTTGGATCACCACTAAGTTGTGGTGTGGATAGTTGGACACACCCTAGTTATGGTACCCTCATGGACACCTTAAAACCTTAATTCTAGTTGCCTCTTAGAAACTTGGCTAGGGTTGTTGGACTTGACCTCATGCGTAGGTGTGTATTATGTGCGACTTGCTATATACAATTACATGTTCTATGCTTGTTTAAATGTTGTTTGTGGGAATCTAGCTTTCTCGTAGCCTTTTCAGCTAGAGAGTCGCATGTAGACCATGGTTGCTCATTATGTTGACTAGAGATTCATATTGACCCCTATAGGTTGCATAACATTCATTTTGTAAAAATTATCTTTATCTCCCCTCAAAAAAAAAAAAGAAAAACAAAACTAAGGGGAATTGAAATACTATGCATCATACATTATGTGGAACTAGGAAGCAACCATGATAGGCCTTGCATATGTCTTAAGAGTCAAGTGAGTGAATTAAGTGAAAAATTCTAAAATCTAAACATCGCAGGATAGGTCGTGCACGAACTAAGTCAACCATTCCTCTTTGGACTAGGGAGCAGGGCACGAGGTTAGTTCGAAAACACATTCCGATTTACAGTCAAGAAGATACAACACAATCCGACTCAATAATGGGTGATAAAGAATCCACCGTCACAATGCAATAGATGGCTCTTGCCTAAGCCCAAGTAACATAAGGCTTGGGAGAAATGAAATTTGAGATTAATGATCTCAAGAGTAGGCACACTATACAAGACATGGAGAAGGTAGCTAGGAGGGTCACCGACCAAGATTCTTATTTTGATCCTCCAAATCTTGATCCAAACTTGATTGACACCTTGCCGGAAAAGTTCTCCATTACAAAACTTCCAAAATTCAAAGCTACTGACAATCCAAAGTACTTCCTAAGAGGCTTCAAGTTCTACATGGATGTGAAGAAGATCAATCCAAGACTTTATCCAAGGATCTTCCCTATGACTCTTGAGCCTGTATGTCAAAAGTGGTTCCTCTCACTTCCCGACAAGGACACCTCAACTTGGGAGGACATAACACATACATTCATGACTCGCTACAAAGGAAATACTCAAGCTACCACCTCTCAAAGGGAGCTTGAAATTCTCAAACAAGGAGAAAAAAAATGGTTCACCTCCTGCCTCTCTCGTTGGAGGGAAGTCGCGGCACAAATGGTAACCACACTACCCGAAAAGGAGCAAGTCAAAATCTTCATCTCCATCTTGCTCCCAAGGTACAAAAACCATGTCAAGTACTTGGGCCTTGACACTTTTGAAAAGGTCTACCACATTGAGATCGATTTTGAGGACAACATCAACAAGGAAAGTGGAAAGGGAAAATGGACTAGCAATCCAAAAACTAATCAAACGAAAGGAGCATCCACTTCCAACAATATTAATGCCGTTGAAGAAACTAGAGCTCCTTTTCGCCGCCTACGTGAATACATTCCCTTGGGTATGACCTATACCCAAGCGTTCAAGAGACTCCAATCAAAAGGCAAGATATGTCCAGTAGGGCCTACTCCGAACCCCACTCCTGAAAAAAGGTCACTACGGTGGGATGCCAACAAATACTACAAGTACCACCAAGGTAGAGGTCATAATACCGAATAATGTTGGACGCTCAAAAATCTCTTACAATACATGGTTGAAGATGGAAGGCTCCCCATTCCGCTCGAAGGAAAGAAGCTTAACATTCGAACCAACCCTCTCAACATCTTCATGATCGAGGAAAAGAACTTCTACTTCGATCCTATTGATCTTATTAGTTCCGTAGGACGAACTGTCACCTGGAATGCCCTAGAAGATGACGCTACTCCCAAGATCTTCGGAGAAGGAGAAAAGAACTCCGACGACTTTCCTCCCTCCAAAGATCCATAAACATGTGACTGCTGGAAAAGAGTTTAAATAGAAATAATGAAAACAGGATGGGATGAGCCCATTAATAATCCAAAATGTTATTTTCGACTATGTAAATGGCATTTCAATGAACCCGAGAGCACTGAATTACCAAGTCCCTTCATTGAACTCCCCATAGAGCTTATGGAGGAAATTTGGGAGAGACTTGATCCCAAAAGTATAGCCATGAGCCTAATGGTCAATAAATACTGTCACAAATATAGCAATGAAATGGTGAATAACCTCATCACTTGGGAAAGATGTGTCAAATACCATTGGCTCATTGAGAAACCTCTTCCATTGGTTCCCCCTATTCCTCAATATCCACCCGCCTACACGATACCGAAAGGGCTTCATCAACGAGAATGGGAAGACATCAAAAGACTATGCCGTAAATTTGTTGATAACATGGAACTTTGCATTAACGCGGTCGAAAAAGATGAACTATCTTTTGACTTACTTGACTTGATCATTCCCGTGGGACAATCTACGCCACAAATAATCACCTCTCCATCCCTCCTAGAAGTGAACGGAACATGGGATAGTGATGATGAAGACATCTATGCTGGAAACGGAGTACAACCTACTTACCACACTCTCATCGAAGAAGACGACGATATTGCCGAGGTTCTAAGGCCCTTATCACCTCTCAAAAAAATAAGGTTCAAGTCCTTACTTGATGCAGGTTGTCTCACACCTATCAAAAATAAACCAAACGACTCCAACTAATATATCTAGGGAAGTAAGAATTGAATCCTCAGGGAGGCTATTAAATTCTACTAATTCTAAAAAGCCTAAAGTGTGTAAGGGGCCTTGGTGGAAATTCGGTAAATGACTATTAAATCTACAGAATCTATTAGCTAAAACCAACAAAATGACAGAAATTATGCAGATTAAACTCTTATAAACGAATTCTAGGGCGATCGGTTCACTATGATCAATCATACAAATTCATTAAACATTTACTAATCAATTCATCGGCATTCATTGAACTAGGGCTCACTAATTCTCTCGAACTTAGACTCCCTCAAAACTTCTTTACCGGCTCTCGCTCGCATAAATTTGTTTTTGCCTATTATTCAGTGGTCTAATTGTGGTAATCTTACCTCTCGGCCTCGATTTCAATAATAACCTAACTTACAATTAAACCTGGCCACAATCTAATTGCAACCAATATAATTCAAGAATAGGAATTCAATTGCAAGCCATGAATCAATTAATAAACATAAAATTAGTCCATAATCATGATCACAGATTCCCTAACCCTAGAGAAAAAGACTACTCTTGCAAGATGAAAGAAACAATAACAAAAAGTAAATTAAATAGAGAATTCATTATTATAAACTGATTAAAACTGAAATTAAAACAATACGGACTACTAAAAAGACTAATTAAGCATAAAAACATGAAATCAATCACTCAAAACTAAAAACTTAATAAACCAAACAATTTCATAACTAAAGTAATTGAAAAGTAATAAGGAAAAGAGTTACCGAAAGATTGAATTGAATTGCATAAATCAAATTGTTGATGACAAAATTGATCTAGATTTTGAGAGAAAAGAAGAATTTTTGAATCCTATGACTTGAAAAATGCATAAAAACTTCTTAGGGTTCGTGCCCACTTTACAAAACCTATTTATAATAACTAGATTTTAATTCACTTAAGTCCACGAGCTAAACCCGCGCGGAAAACCAACGGGCCCAAAAATACACGGGCTGCGCCCGCAGGGAGCAATCTCCCTTTCTTCACTACGCCCGCAGGTGCAAGGATTGGAGAGTTCTTGAATAATCTGATCTATTCTGCGGGCGCATAGGTCAAGGTGTGCTTTAAGGGCTGCGCCCGCAAGTTCGATGCTAAGTGAACTTTTGACGATCTTCTTGTTTTCTTCACTCGATTCTTTAAATTCTTAATTGTAGCTTCTGCTAACTTGACACGCATCCCGAGGTAAGTACTTTATGACTCCTTTTAGCTTCGAATGACTTCATAACTCCTATTACGCTCCTGTAGCATATAAAACAAAATCGAAATCCACGCGTAATAACGGAAAGAGCATAAAATAACCGTCAAACGCCTTAAAAGTCAATTAGAAATGCTAAAACCATTCTAAATCATAACTTAACATCGAGAGATGATATTTACTTTAAATAAAGCCACAAACTTAACTTTTTAGCATATAAATCAACCGAAAATGAGGGAAAAAAATAATATAAAACACATATATCATTACTCGAACAGGTTGCCTTAACACTACACAAAATCAAGATAACACTCAAGCTACTCCACCACCTCCTCCACCTCAAGAGGAAAACGTGGTTATCAAGCAACTCAAAAGAACAAGGTCGATGTCAGTGTGTGGCAACTACTAGTCTCTTCAGAAAAGCATAGACAAGCTCTACTAAATGCCCTTTCTTACTTAAATATGGCCAACGACACTACTCCGGACGGTTTGGTCAAACTTATCATACATGAGCATCACAAGTCGTCCATCTCCTTTTGAGATGGGGATCTTCCAACCGAAGGAACAAACCATAACAAATCCTTAGTCATAAGTAAGCAACTCAACATACCTATGACATTGATTGATAACGGCTCGGCTATCAATGTGTGCCCTTCGAGAACTGCTCGAAAGATTTGGATATCACAAGAAGAATTTCGTGCTAGTAATCAAGGCATTCGAGCCTACGACAACACGAGAAGGGACACTATGGGGGTTACATGGCTTAACTTGCTCAGAGGACCTGCCGAGAAGAAGGTTAAGTTCCATGTCATAGACATCAAGACTAGCTTCAATCTTCTCCTAGGAAGACCTTGGCTCCATGAAATAGGGGCGATTCCGTCCACTCTTCATCAAAAGATCAAATTCATACTAAAAAGGAGTGGTAATTACTATTGATGCATCTCCAGTGAGGATCCAAGCTACCGATCAACCTATCATCAACATCGAACACGATGACCATGATGAAGACTTATAGGGATTGTCAATTGCTACCATTGAAGAAAGAGATAGAGCTCCTTTTGACTTTGATCTTCACTCAAACCTTGTTGTGAATGCTCTCCTGCGCGAACAATGATACTTCCATGGAATAAGCATATAATCGAGAAGGGCTCTTGCTACCGCTCTATTCAACCTCCAACCTAAGAACGATAGGATTGGGTTGGGGTATTTTCCAACTAGGAAGACTACAAGGATCTTCAAAAATAGAAAATGGCTAAAAAAGATGGAGATGTTACGATCCGCCCCTATTCTCTTACCATGAACAGGAAATTCTTAAAAGAAGGTGAGAACTTCCCCTATTATGAATTTCCCGAACCATTCTATGGTGTTACTGGAGAAAGATATCCGGGATTGAAGATCTTTTCCGATTGTCACTTTGTGGAAGAGGAGACCACCCCAACTATTAAAGGGAAACCTAAACTGTATGATCTCGATGCACAAGGACTTGGATTGCTCTTCGGGATAGAATGTACTCCACCAACCAAACAAGAGGTGCTCATGGCTATGAACACCGAGGCTTTTGATCCAATCGCACTCATCACTCCTGCAAGTCAAGTGGTTAGAGGATGGTGCAAGACCGTCAAGATCACTACACCAAAAGGGAAGATCATGGACTTCATAATAGGAGAGGGCTAAATGTTCAATGAGTCTAAAAGCGAGTCTGAATTTGAGACCAAGTCTAGTGCTCTTAAGATGTCTAGTCCTAAGAATTTCGTAGTTTTTAATAAGCTTGTCAATGAGTCTGTTCCTCCTTTAGATTCTATCATTAGGGCTAATTTTGATGTCATGCTTAACGAGTTCAACAATATAACTTCTTTTTCTTACTCCTCGCCTGCATCTTCTTATTCCCTCTCCCTATCACATGATTGCTTGGTTTCGCAAACTGAAAATCAAAACGATGATGAAATAATAAAGGTTGTAGAGGAATATGAAAACAAAACTCCAATAATTGAAGAAATTCAAAAGATTAACATCTCCGACAATGACACTCCAAGGGAATTACAAATTGGTCTCACGCTTAATCCTCAAGAAAGGGCATAATTCATAGCAACACTCACGGAATTCAAGGATGTTTTTGCATGATGCGATGAGGATATGCCAGGAATTGACCCGGAAAAAGCTAAGCACACCATCCCTCTGAACCAAGGGGCCAAGCCTGTCAAGCAAAAGCTCAGAAGGATGAAACCAGAAGTCCAACAGAAAATCCGAGAAGAGGTAATCAAGTAACTAAAGGCAGGGTTCATAAAGGTAGTTCAATATGCTGATTGGGTTGCCAACATTGTTCCTTTAACCAAGAAAGATGGAAAAGTAAGAACGTGCGTGGACTATCGAGACCTAAACAAGGCCAGTCCAAAAGATGACTTCCCATTGCCTCACATTGATGTGCTTGTTGATAATACAACCAACCATACTTTGTTCTCCTTCATGGACGGTTACGTCGGCTACGATCAAATCAAGATGGATGAAAAGGACATGGAGAAAACGACCTTCACTACTCCATGGGGGTTATATTGCTACACAGTCATGCCATTAAGTTTGAAGAATGCTGGGGAAACATATCAACGTGTTGCAACTACACTTCTTCATGATATAATACATAAGGAAGTAGAAGTATACGTGGATGACATTATAGTGAAAACCAAGGAAAGGAGTGAACATATCCTTGCCTTGAGAAAATTCTTCGAAAGAATCCGAAGATTCAACAACAAGAGACTCAATCCTAAAAAATGTGCTTTGGAGTTACTTCTGGAAAGCTTCTAGGTCATGTGGTTAACGCTATAGGCATTGAAATTGATCCAACAAAAATCAAGGCCATCATGTATTTAAAACCACCGAAGACCAAGAAAGAAATTCGGGGATTCATGGGAAGGCTCCAATACATAAGCAGATCCATTTCCAAGCTTACTATGGTATGTGAGCCTATCTTCAAGAAATTAAAGAAAGATGCTCCAAAAGAATGTGATGATGACTGCCAGTAAGCCTTCGATAAAATCAAGGAGTATCTCACAAATCCGCCCGTCTTGGTACCGCCTACTCCGGGACATCCTTTGAGAATCAACTTAACCGTTACTTAAACTGCTGTAGGAGCCATGCTAGCACAAGAAATCGATGGGAAAGAAAATGTCATTTTGAGTAAGAAATTCTCGCAATATGAGGAAAGATATTCTAACATCTAAAGACTATTCTTGGTATTAGTGTGGTCTACCAAGAAGTCGAGACATTGTTTGCTAACTCATATTGTTCACATAGTTAGGAAAGGGGATTTCCTTAAATATCTCTTCGACAAACCCGCGGTAAATGGGCGAATATCAAGATGGATGATCATGTTGGATGAATTTGACCTTAAATTCGTGTCACAAAAATCTATAAAAGGAAGTATAGTCCTTGAATTCCTAGCATATTATCAGGATGAACCTCAACTCGAGGATCATGAGTTTCCCGATGAAGAATTGATGATGACTGAAGAAGAAAGCTGGTCCCTGTACTTTGATGGTGCCTCCAATAAACAAGGGTGTGGGATCGGTGTCCTGCTAATTTCAGCAAAAGAGGAACAAATGCATATATCAGTAAAATTAGACTTTAATATAGCGACCAACGCCGCTGAATACGAAGCTTGCATCATAGGACTACAAGCTGCTGTAACTTTAAAAGTCCAAATGCTAAGGGTTCATAGAGACTCTTCTTTAATCATCAACTAAATCTCTGGAAGATGGAAAGTTAGAAGCGAAAGCCTAGCTCCTTATCAAGCCCATTTGGAGCAAATCGCCTCCCAAATCGAAGAAATCGAGTACACTTATCAAAAAAGGGAGGACAACCAGTTCACCGATGCTTTGGCTAAGTTGGAATCAATGGTCCGCATCCCATGTTCTTTGATAGAAATGCCCTTGGTGCTCGAAAGAAGAAAAGAACCTGCTCATATTTGCATGGTTGAAGGAGACAATGAGGTGAGCAACCTCACAAATGAGGAGCCTTGGTACAACGACATCAAGAACTATTTAGAAAACCAACAATACCCTACTAATGCGTCGAAGAAAGAGCAACGAGCTCTAAGACTCCTAGCTTCCCAATACATCATTCGGGGAGGAGATGTATATAAAAGGCATTACAATGGCTTACACCTCCGGTGTGTGGACTACAAAGAGGCTGAACGGGTTATGGATCAAATACATGCAGGTATATGTGGAACTCACATGAACGCTCAAATGAGGGCTTCTAAGATCATCAAACAAGGGTATTATTAGACTACAATGGAGGACGATTGCAATTGATGCATAAGACACTATGACAACTGTCAAAAACACGCGAATGCTCAGCATATACCTCCAACACTTCTGTACTCTCTATCATGTCCATGGCCATTCTCAACATGGGAAAATTACATAATTGTAAAAGTTACACCTCCGGGTCATGGTGGTCACGAGTTCATATTAGTGGCGATCGACTACTTCACCAAGTGGGTAGAAGCTGCTTCATACCATGTGGGTTGCAAGCTAAACATGTGGCACAATTTATTGGAACCAACATAATATGCCGACAGGGGTCCCGCATGAAATCATTAGTGCTAATGGAACTCATTTTGAAGGTGAGTGCGAGGAGCTTCTCATAAAGTATAAAATCTAGCAACACAAGTTGTCTCCGTATCAACCTCAAACAAATGGAGCAGTTGAAGCAGCAAATAAAAATGTCAAGGCTATTCTCTCTAAAATGACTAAAACCTACAGAGATTAGCCTCTTAAGGTGCCCTTCGCCTTATGGGGGTACAGAACACCCATTAGAACGTCTACAGGAGCGACACCTTTCTCCTTGGTCTACGGGATGAAAGCCGTACAACCTATCGAGCTTGAAATTCCCTTATTGAGAATAGTATTGCAAAAAGTGAACTTTCTGAAGCTGGATGGGGGCGGGCACGTTATGATGCTTTGATCCGCCTGGATGAAAAACGCTTGAAGGCCCTAAGTCATGTCCAAGTATATCAAAAGAAGATCGAGAGACATTTCAACAAACATGACAAAGAAAGGAAAATCAAGGAAGGAAATTTATTTCTCAAAGAATTACGAAAAACCGTCATGGATCCTCGAGGGAAATTCCATCCGAACTGGGTCGGCCCCTATATTGTTAAGAAGATACTCCCCGGAGGTGCAATTGAACTAATGGACATGAACGGTGACAACTTCTACAACCTCACCAACTTGGATCAACTGAAGAAATACTATGTTTAAGTTATGGTCATAGAGTTACTGGAACAATGTTTGGCCTGATTTTGCAAGGATACATAGGCAACCTCGACTTGGGGTTTGGCCCATTTAAAAACAAAAATCCCACTTTCCTCTACAGTACTTTAATTTCCTACTAAAGTAAACATGAACTATGTTTATCTCTATAAATAAATAAATAAATAAATAAATAAATAAATAAATAAATAAATAAATAAATAAATAAATAAATAAATAAATAAATAAATAAATAAATAAATAAATAAATAAATAAATAAATAAATAAATAAATAAATAAATAAATAAATAAATAAATAAATAAATAAATAAATAAATAAATAAATAAATAAATAAATAAATAAATAAATAAATAAATAAATAAATAAATAAATAAATAAATAAATAAATAAATAAATAAATAAATAAATAAATAAATAAATAAATAAATAAATAAATAAATAAATAAATAAATAAATAAATAAATAAATAAATAAATAAATAAATAAATAAATAAATAAATAAATAAATAAATAAATAAATAAATAAATAAATAAATAAATAAATAAATAAATAAATAAATAAATAAATAAATAAATAAATAAATAAATAAATAAATAAATAAATAAATAAATAAATAAATAAATAAATAAATAAATAAATAAATAAATAAATAAATAATGTTACCATGTGTGGACCCGGGGCTTTGGGGGCCCACGTGCCCTTTCTTATAGGACATTGAATGTCGTGTTAGCTTGTTTGCATAGTGTGAGTATGCTTGGCTTGGGGGTGAGTCTAGAGTCTCAAAACCCTAGTAGATAAGTCGACACCTTCCTCCTTTCAGGAGCTAATGGGACCCCATTAGGTCATAGCCCAATGGCAAAATGACAGCCAAGGATAATTAAAAGAAGGTGTCATATCTCTGGATTCGGGGACGAGGGTTAGGACAACAGTAGGTCACAGTGTCCCCCCGCGTACAGCGGCCTCTACTTGTTCTCATATGTAATTGCACAATCATAATATAGAATTATTGCAATCATATTTAGACCTACAAACACGTATGGAAATAAGGCTAGGCGGGTTTTAGTTAATGCACACATAAATTTTGTTTTATCATGCATGGGTGATTGCTTTAGGATTAAGTTGATTCTAATCTGTGATTAGTTGAAACATGCTTTTAGGTCTTTTAAGCTAAACATAGGTGATTGAAAGCATTAAAAATTTAGCATGAATGCACATAAGGCCTAAAGCAAGGTTTCTACTTAAGATAAATTTTTATTTAAGGTCGAATGATTAATTAGTCAATGTTACATGAATATGAATTTAAGACATGTCAATTATCTAATAAAGCAATTAAATCACATAAACAAGCAAACTAACTCCTTTGAAGAACTCAAGATGATGATTTCGATGTTGTTGGCCTCATTCGAAGTATCTTTCGTGTAATCGTCAACAACTTCTTTAGATTGAATGCTTGAAGAAATTTGATTAATAATAATAATATTGATTATAAGTTATGTGGAGGACACGGTTTCCAAAGTAGGGCACGAAAACCAAGAGAATTTTTATAGAGAGAAAGAGACAGAGCAGAGAGAGAGTGTGTGAGAGAAGAAGTGAATGAGAAGAAGTCGAAGTGTCATTAATGAAGGTCGAAGGAGGGGGGTGTACATAGTGTTGTAAGTGACGTCAACGATCGCTAGAGCGCTCGTGCTTGGGCGCTTGGGCCCCGGATGGGCGCCTAGGTGCTCGTCCTGCGTAGTGGCGCTCGAGATCTAATTTTCTTGATTTTCACGCGGTGAAACTCTGAAGCTTCCTAATTTCAAATATTCATTTCCATAAATCAAAATATTATGAAATAATACGAAATTCACTTAAACCAATTTATTCACTTCCATAACCTAGAGTTTCTGAACAAACCTTTCAGGATGGTTCGTCGAATCTGGTCACATTCATACACTTAAATTAATTTCTTTATTTTCGAAAATGAAATTAAAACTATGAATAAAATAAACATGAGAAAATGAATTACAAAATAAAATAAAATATAGAATGGGAATTAAAATATTATTTTAAGCTGGACCCCCGTATAGATTTTGGAGTGGGGACCAAATGGGTGAAGGACTGACTCTCGACAAAAACTAGACATTTTTCAAGCAATCAATTTTTAGAAGTTGGACTTGTAGCGATGTGGTACAAGATAATCATCAGCTGTTAGGTAGGGCCAAATTTAGGTGTCTACACCATGGAACGAAATAAATGATTTATTTTTAAACATGAATATTCAAACACAACTGTTTACATATACGAAAATAAAACATGGCACCCAGGCCTTATTCATCAACATAATAATAAGAAATAAGTTTGTGGAAAAACACAACAATCTTCCTACTTATTTCTAGGTTCCTCCTCCTTGTCCTTTGTAATCTTAGAAGATTCCCCTACTTTCATAGACTTCTTGGGCACCCATTGCTTCATTCTTTGGGCCTCAAAAACCTTTCCCTTTCCCATTTCTTTCACACTTTGTCACTCTTGAGTTCTCTTCCTTTTAGGAGCGACATCAATCTTTTCAAGGGAGGTAGTCTCTCAAGTCTTTGCCATACGGGCACCTTCAGTCTATCCTTAATAGAAGTGATCTTGGGCTTCCTGTGGACTCTATCCATAGCATACCCATGATGTCTCATTTCGGCTTTAAGAGCCTCTGCACGAATGGACATAGATTCTGCATGCATCCAAATCAAGTAATGCTTAAATGCTTTTCATAGCATTCCGGTAGTGGAGTAACAACAATCTTCGTCCGCTTCACCCAATAGCTTTCCCAATTCTTTGCAAAACCTAGTGTAATACCCCATATTTTCACGTATTTTAAGGAGGAGTTAATTTCATATTTCATACGTATGTTTTTAATATTTGTATTGAGAAATTAAGTTCAATAAAAATATTAAAGAAAGGAAATTTATATAAATTTTAATCAAAGTTGTTATTTTATGTTTATAAACAATATTTCATGTTTTATTAAATATTTTGAAAAGTTCCTAAAAATTGAATTTTTAGTGTTTCCTAAATTGTTTTTAAAAAAGGGCATAAAAGTGATTCAAATATTAAGGGTATTTATGTAATTGCACCAAATCCTACTTTGGGGCCTATAAATACCCCTTAAAACCCCAAAATTTAAGATTTTAATTCACTACAAGAAAATTTAGTTTGGGCAACGAAAAAATTCGACGCCCAAACACTGATTTTCGTCGCCCAAAGGATTCGGCAACGAGTTAAAACTCGTCGTGGGGTCGACGCCCAAGGCTCGACGCCCAATGGGTTTTGGGCGACGAAAATTGAAGTCGTTGCACAAAGTGTGTTTTGTGCTACCAAATCTTTAGTAGCTTAAACTCTATTACTTTGGTTGCCCAAATAATTTTGTGCAACAACTGTTATCGTTGCCCTTAGGCTAAGCTGTTTGTGCAATGAATTGATTTAGTTGCCTATTGCTCTTTTTGTGCCACGAAAATATGTGATGCCCGTATCGTTATATTTTTGTGCAACGAAGATTTCGTCGCCCAAAGGTCCTAAACTTTTTTTTTGCACCAAAATTATTATGGTTGCGTATGTTGTTTTGTGCAACGATTTAATCACCTTATAGACAGCAAAAGATGCTTCGACAACGTAAAATATAATCATGAATATGAGCACAATATGCTCCTAGCCAAGATAATTCATTGGATGAAGCCTGTGGAGGAAATTACCATATATTCCAATCATAATACTAGTGAAAGCTCAATGACATTAGATTTGATCATTAAAGCATAAATCGATCAACTAATATCAAGAAAAAGTTCAAGTGTCACAATGACTTTGTCGAGCAAATACAACCAAGAGCTATTTGATTTTGCGAATACAAATTAGGAAAACATATATAACTACCTAATATTAGAAGTCTTAACCTAGTTACAATTGGTTCTTGTGGACATTGCGCTGCACATATATAATTCATCCATTCTAATAGTCAATCTCCACTAGCTACCTGTCATTCCTGTAGAATCTATATATATATATATATCTACAATTAGAGAGCCAAAAATTGTATAACAAAACCAACCAAGGTCATAGCACAATTCCGTCAAAATTCGTTCACCATAAAGAGAGACAACTACTAAAATATTATATGATGTAAAAAGTGACCACAAATTGACAAGTTCTCAATTAGATCAAATGATGAAGCCCATTACATCTAGGATGGTACTTAAAGGCTTTCTGCTCACCAACTCTAGCAAGAACCCTTGACAAAGACTCCATGCACATGACAGGCGCGTAAGCCCTTGCCTCCCTTCTGGCCTTTGAAAAAACCCTGAGACTCTCCATTGATAACTAGAGAACAAGAAGGTGTAGTCACACACTTCATCACCAGCATCCTAAACTTCTCAGGATTCATCCAAAAACTCCCGTCTCACAGAGTCATAAGCCTTCCTTATATCAACTTTAAAAAGACAACCTGGGGGTTCCTATTTATTATATTATACCTCCCACCTGAATGATGCAAATATTGTGCACAATCCTTGAATGAACCCAGACTGATTTGGAGAAATAATATCAGGCAAAACCCTCTTCATTCTGGAACATGGCATCTTAGTAATTACCTTATATAGAGTATTAGAACATGCAATAGGTCTTAAATCAAGGACAGAAACGGCCTTAGGAAGCAAAACTAGATTAGTACAGTTCAATTCTATTAACAATTTACTAGTTTCCATAAATTCTAGCATTGCAGACAATTAGATCAAATGATGAAGCCCATTACAGTTCAGTTCTAATTGTCTGTACTGTTCAGTTCTATCAACAATTTACCAGTTTCCATAACTTCTCTTTCATAGCACATTGATGCTAGTTACCATTCATCATACTCCATTAGCCAAAACAAGAGACCACAAACTGACAAGTTTATTTACCTCAACATACCTAATGAATTGATCTCAGGTAGTTCTCAAAAATTACCTCCTGTTGTTTTCCTAGAAATTTAATTACCTCAACAAACTTAATAAACTAAAGATGAACTAAACATAGATTAACCAGACAAATTGATTAATGTCAAAACATAAACCTTTGAATTTCCTAGATAGTCATGCATGTTTAACATTCTCTTCTTCTCCCCTGCTCCCCCTATTAAATTACAACACCTACTTAAATAACCTCTACATAAACCTTATGAGTCTGTAACTAGTATGTAATGCTAGGACATACCCAAATGCTTCTCTGATTCTCACACCAAAGCAATGTGAATGATTAATAAAATCTTACATTTGCCCAAAAAAAAAAGTTTATATATTCAAACACTAATAATTATGAATAAGGAAGAAAGGATAGCATTTTTACCTAATTTCTTCAAACATTTTCACCATTTCTTCTCTGAACTTCTTTTCACGTCTGATTGATTCANTTGATTCGATATTGATTCTTGATACACTTGCTTTGAGTTCATCATTTGATGCAATAAGCTCTGCATTTGAAGTTTTGAGCTCATCATTAGATGCCTCAAGGGTCTCATTTTCATTAATAAGTGAAGCCTCTTTTGTTGCAGCCTCGTTTCTCATATGTTGAATCTCTGCTGATGATTCTACCCTTACTTCATTACTACTCTCACCTTCAACTCTGCTTTTCTTTGGTGGACGAGCTCCGGGACCAAGTCCTCTCACATACCCTGACTTTTCTTTAAAAACCTGCATATAAGCAGATTTGACGCTTAGTGTATCCTCACCATGCTTCTTAATTTCTCTTTCATGAATCATTTTTAGCGCTTCATAATCTTTTTCGGCACCAGGTTCCCAGCCACTTCCTTTATGCCTAATACACACAATTTATTCAATATTGTGATCATTATAAATTTGGTAATAGTAAAGCATATAACAACAACTTTGTAATTGCTTTAACTGCATGAAACAAGATAACCTATAACTATCACACATACGCCAAATATAAAAATGGACAAAGAGTTTACTTTTTAGTCTTCTCAAATAACTTAAGGTACAAAGGATCCTCCTGAGTTTCAAGCGCATCATTTGATCCTTCAACCTCTTGAGATGGCTGAGTAGGTGGCTCATTAAGCTGCATGTCAAAGAGAAGTACATAATCATAAGTACGTATCGAGAAGTACCAACCAAACAAGATGAAGCTAGCCAACTNAAGGATCCTCCTGAGTTTCAAGCGCATCATTTGATCCTTCAACCTCTTGAGATGGCTGAGTAGGTGGCTCATTAAGCTGCATGTCAAAGAGAAGTACATAATCATAAGTACGTATCGAGAAGTACCAACCAAACAAGATTAAGCTAGCCAACCAGCCACGCAAACAACACCAACAACCACCTAATCAACACACCAGACCACAACCAGCACAATAGAAACAAAACACTACATGTTGTGAACCATGATTCATCTTNAGAATCTAGGGGACAAAACTCTTTCACCCATGTGCTGCAATCACATATAAATTCATCTGCCTTTTCCCCCACCACACGCCGAAGCTCATCCATGAAATTGATCTTGATCTTTCTTGCAGAATCTGAATTCCATATCCGCGAGGCATATTTCTTACCTCTTGTTGGCCCACGCCTCTTTCGATTAGGATATTTGAGGCAAAGTTCGGCTTGTTGAAGTTTCGTTTCTCTCGATATGTCAGCCTAGGTTGCTGGTCATTTGCATTCTAACTCCCATCTGCATTGTTATTCTGATCCTCATTTCTATTTAGCTCTTCCTCACCTCCATTTGTAAGTGAATTCAGTTGTTCATTTGCATTCTGTTGCGGCCCATTTGCATTCTGTTGCTGCCTTGTACTGCACTCTATGCTAGATTGAGGAGCCATTGTCCTATAAATTGTTCTTGTAGCATAATGTTAGTAATGATCACTAATATCATCATCTTTTCAGTTTTCCAAAAACAATTAAAAAAAACAAGACAAAAANAGACAAAACAAATAATTCGTGTATTATTGCGAAAGAAGAACCAAAATAAAATCCCAACATACAATTAAATGCAAACCAATTGTTCAAAAATTTTATAACTAAACTAAAGTACTTAATTCACCAAATAATAGTTATCACAAACTAATCTGATTGTGTATCAGAAGAGTTATCACTTTCAGCTTCTTCATCTTCAAGATTGTCATTGAGCTCATCCATGCTAGACTCCGTATCAAACTCTTCTTCATCCTCCTCGTCACTCTCTTCCTCTACCTCATCATCATTAGCAGCCTCTAAGACGACATTAGCATCAACCAATTCTGGTTAAATGTCTTCTCTAATNTCCTCCTCGTCACTCTCTTCCTCTACCTCATCATCATTAGCAGCCTCTAAGACGACATTAGCATCAACCAATTCTGGTTCAATGTCTTCTCTAACTAGAGTGATTTCTTCATCACTTGTACCAATCATTTGTATCAAGTTAGTTGCCCCTTCGTCCATAGTATTCCATACTTCTTCATCTTGTTCAGTTTCTTCATCTTTGGGGAATCAAAAAAGTTGCGTGGATTCACTTTGATGACAAATTTCCAATGTCTATCGTTGTGAGACGCAACATAGAAAACCTGTTCAATCTGAGAAGCTAAAGCAAAAGGCTCATTTGTTTGCAATCGACGAGAAATATTGACAAGTATACATCCAAGTTTGTCCTTTCTTATCCCTCTTCCTTCATTGAACACATCAAACCATTTACATTGGAACAATACTACTCTAGGACTTGTTCTATTTTTTAAAGCACCATACTCTAGGACGAGAACCTCTTCTAGTACTTCGTAAAAGTCCCTCCCTCCACTCTCTGCATCCTCTCTCACAATAACGCCACTAATTTGGGTTTTTCGGTGTCTTTACCGCTTTTTCGTGTGAAATCTGAACCCATTTATAACAAATCCATCAAATGTCACAACACCTTTCATTGGTCCTCTTGCTAAGCACAATAGTTCTTCTGTTACTCTAGCATTTCCAACATTCCAAAGTTGTTCAATCTATTTTTTAAAAGATCATAAGAAAGAAAAAAAATGATTTATTTTAAATTTTTTATTCTTACATATAAAAAAATTATAAGCAACAGTTTTCACTCTTACTCAATTCTCAAACTTGCAAAAGTTAATGTCTTCATGCCCCATTATGTTTTCATATTCCCTGAGTCATGAAAATTGAAAGTTATAAAATTGTTAGTTCCAATTCATTCACATTATTCTACTTCTACTAANCCCTGACAATGGATTAGGAGGAGGACGTCGTTCAACTTTTTTACCAAAAAACCTTCTATTAAGTCTCCATTTGTGATCAGGCTCTAAAAACCTACAGTGACACATATAACCNTCAATTGTTTTATATTTGGCTTTCCTAGTGGCTTGCCCTTCATTGAAAAAACTGGTAGACTATAAGGTTGTGGACAATGCATATCTTCATTTCTATTTAGAGGACNAGTGCTCCAACCAGACAAATTGGCATATGCAGGAAAATCACTAATTGTCCACATCAACACTGCTCGCATATTAAATGTCTTNAATTCCTTTTCGATATATCCCTCTGCAATTGATCCTTCGGGGCGAGCTTTATTTCGCACAAAGGATTTAAATGTTCGCATCGCCCTGATGGTTAAGAGTAAATTTAGAGAAGAAAAAAAACAACCACTTTTATAAATAGCTATTTAGACCAATAAAACATATCTTACCTTTCAAACCGATACATCCAACGATAATGCACGGGACCGGCCAATTTTACTTCTGTGACTAAGTGTATGGGAAAATGAAGCATCACATCAAAGAAAGTCGGGACAAATATACGCTCCAACTTGCATAAAGTAATTCCTATGTTCACTTCCATCTGCTCTAAGTCAGCTACTCTTAATGTCTTAGAGCATAGTTGTTTAAAAAACAAACTAAGCTCCCTTAACAGTTCCAAGACCTTCTCGTCTAGAACACCTTGAAAGGTGGGAGTTAGAAGATCTTGCATTAAAACATGAAAGTCATGAGTTTTCATTCCCATAATCTTTCCATCTTCCACAGATGCACATCGAGAAAGATTAGATGAATAACCGTCCGGGAACGCTAATTTTGACAAAAAAGTGACTACTTTCCTCCTCTCATTTAATGTCAAGTTGAAAGAGGCTTTCGGAATTTTGTATTTCTCTCCTACTAGCTGCGGTCGAAGATCATCATGCATTTTCATTTGCTCTAAATCCAACCGAGCATTTAAGGAATCTTTGTTTTTTCCGGGTAAGTCAAGCAACGTTCCTAATATGTTCTCACAGACATTTTTTTCTACATGCATCACATCTAAGTTATGTCGGACTAAGAGATGTCTCCAATAAGGCAGTTGGAAAAAGATGCTTACTTTTTTCCATGAGTGAACTATATGCCGTTCACCTCTCTTACGTTTCCCGTTAGGCTCTTTTCCAAATTTCACATTAGAGTATCCATGTAGCTGCTCCAAAACATCATGCCCTGACAATGGATTAGGAGGAGGACGTCGTTCAACTTTTTTACCAAAAAACCTTCTATTAAGTCTCCATTTGTGATCAGGCTCTAAAAACCTACGGTGACACATATAACACCATTTGTGGCCATGCGATAACCATTCTGAATGTGTGTCTTTGTGACAATTAGGGCATGCCATGGCCCCTTTAGTGCTCCAACCAGACAAATTGGCATATGCAGGAAAATCACTAATTGTCCACATCAACACTGCTCGCATATTGAATGTCTCCTTAGTGCAGGCATCAAAAGTTTTTACTCCAGTTTCCCACAATTCCTTCAGTTCATCTATGAGAGGTTGTAAAAACACATCTATGTCATTACCAGGAGATTTAGGGCCAGGAATTAATAATGACAACATCATATGATCACTCTTCATACACATCCAAGGAGGTAAATTATAAGGCACTAACATCACGGGCCATATGCTGTATCTACTACTTAGATTAGCTCCTGGATTAAACCCATCACTAGTTAAAGCCAAACGTACATTACGTGCATCAACAGCAAATTCAGGATACAAATCATATAAAGACTTCCATGATTTTAAATCCCTTGGGTATCTCATTATAGTGTCGTCATCGTCATCGTGTTTTTTCTTATGCCATTGCATATGCTTTGCTAGCTTAGAACACATAAAAATCCTTTGTAGTCTTGGAATCAATGGAAAATGACGCAAGACTAACTGAGGAATTTGTGATTTTTTCTTTCCACCCTCATCCACATCTGAATTTTCATCATCTTGAGAATCTTGTTTCCACCTAGGAGCCAAACACTTAGGACATTGAACTTCATTTGCATATTCTTTTCGAAACAAAACACATGATTAACACATGCATCAATCTTCACGTAGTATAACCCTAGTGCCTTTGTATATTTTTTGGCTTCATAAGAACTTGTTGGTAAATTTTTGTCATAATTAAACGCCCTATGCAATGTGTTGAGTAACATTGAAAAAGACTTGTCAGACCATTTGCCACTGACTTTAATGTGCAACAATGTGATGATGAATTCTAATCTCTTAAAGGTGTTACACCCAGGATACAAATCAGCCTCCATGTCTTCCTTCAATTTTTGTAACACCACAGGAGTTTCGCTAATATTAATGCTACTAGTTCCTAACTCCGTGCTTCTCTCATTTTCATTGATAGGTGTATCATTAGCAGAATTCCACAAATTCGTTGCATCAAAAATTAAAGGAGCCATGTCGTCAAAAGGCACGTCGTCGTTATCATTATCTGAAACATCCCCTATATATCCTTCATCGGTGTTATCGAATTGTTCCAATCTTTCCCCATGACTCACCCATGGGTTATAACTACGATCAATTCCGTATACTAATAAGTGACATTGCATATGTTTTCGATCTTGTGATAATACAAGCCGACAATTAGGACAAGGACATGACAACATGGTTTCATCATTTTTACCCCTAAAAGCAAACTGTAGAAAATCATTACACTAGCTATATACTCTGGTTTTTGCCTATCCTTTACCCCATTGTGATTCATCCAGCGTCGATCCATGATTTCTTAAAAGAAAATAGAAAAATTAAACCATTTATGATATACAAATACAAATATATAAATTCAAAAAAAAAAATTGTACAAAATGCTAGTGCATCGTCTTGTTAAAATATAAATGATGTAATTATTAATTTGTATAGGAAACTCAATAACAAGTGTGCTAATAAATATGATTTTAACTTATCTTATACTACAGTTTTTAGTAATTATTTTAACCATTTATTCCTACTAGTATTATTATTGGCTTTTCTAACATAAAAGAAAGGTTAACATGCTACCAAGATATTAAATATCTATAATTCTTTAGTGACTTTTATACACTTAATCTTTAACACCAAAGTCCGGAAACCAAGCATTGAAAAATAGTGTCAAGCATATGTCTAAGTTATTCACTTAATTTATAATTGTCGCATTGAAAAATGGTGTCAAGCATCTGAGCGTAACCATAATTATGAAACCGTGAATTATGAAACCATATTGTTTAGTTGCATATCATAAAATAGCAAAAATGACTTGTATCAGTTATAGAGATCATTAAATCAATAGACATACACAACTACATATGTATGGTTGGCAGCATGGCAGGAAATAAAATCCCAAATCCCAATTACTTCTCTGTTACAAACCTGACATCATACCTGAACAACAAATTTGTTGAAACCAGACAGTGTCCAACAAGATATGCTCCGTGTAAGAGGAAATTTATCATCTAAGAGAGGAATGAGAAAGCCAACGATCTGCAAACATAAACGATAAGCCCAAAATTATTCAATTAGGATAGGGGGAAAGAGGCAATGATAGACGAAGGATAAACAAAAATTATCAATCCTCAAACTATTAAAATTCCTAACAGAGTTATAACTTCTAAAGAATACAGAGCAAACTTGGAACTTTCAATGACAATTTTCTAAGTTATTATAAACTCAAATATCTTAAAAATACAAAAAAAAATAAAAATGAAGTGAGAGTCGTAGTGTCCTGAAATCTTTTCCAAAATTTTATGTTTAGTGAAGGAAACATATTTTAATGAATAGCTTATACAGTTTCTGAACTGATTGTTCAGGTTCTCCCAATCCAGGTTAATTTCTGAACTAATCTTATCAGAATTGATGCACCTTAGAAGTCTGATCAATTATATACACATGAAATTATATAGGGGATTGTTAAGAATATGATGCCCTACGCACATGAAATTATATACTAAGTCGATCGAACTAAGCAATATTCTGATCAGTTCAAGGACCCTTAGAAGTCTGAACACCAGCCAAACAAACCAAAACCCAACCTCCCCTACAACACCACCCACCAGCAAACCCAGCACACTACAGCCACCACTGCAGCAGAGCATCAGTCAAACTGAGTTGCTGTAAACCAGACTCACAACTCCCAGCATAAACTAAAGCAGCCTGCAAATGCACACCAAAACTGCATAACAACTGCAGAAGCAAAAACAACACTACTGGACAAAAAAAACAACACTGCAGAAACAACACTGCAGGATCAACACTGCAAATTGAAACCAACTGCACACCAACCCTGCAGAAACCTAAAACCTGCCAGCCCCAAAACTGCAGCACCCAAAAAACTGTCCCTTGTCATCCAGACTGCTCCCAGCAAAACCACAACCTCCATAGGCACACAACTTTCCTGAAAACCTGCAACATAAAGTGAATACACCTACACCCCTGCTCTATACACAACCAAACCCAAACTGCACACTACAGCACTGCAAAACCAGCCAAAACACCAAACAACAGCCTGTAACCTCCTCACCAGTCAGCAGTAAGAAACATCAGCCAAGACTTCCAGCCAAACGGTCTCCAAAATCGAATTCTTGTTCATCTCAGAATTTTCTCAACATTTTAGTTTTTAATCATATCCCTTAACATAATGAAAGTGAACGCAAACACAACACACATATATACCAATGAACAGTATTCACTTTGAGGATTAGAAATCTATAAGGTTTAATTTATGTCGAAAGAGAGAAATCTAACAAAATTCATTTTTTGCGCATAAGGAGCTAGGAGGTATAGTCTGATGTAAAAGAGATTAGATGATCTCAATCTTGAACACCATCTTTAAAGTCTAAACACATACATTGACAAACTAAGCTAGCTAGCTTCCAAGACATAATACTCAATGTTTAAGTAAGCAATTCCTCAAGTCTATCAACCTCTTGAATTTTCATCTTAATAACCAACACAATCTCTTTAATTTTCATGTTATATAAAAACACAACTTTGACTACTAGTACAAGCTGAAAACTACCTAATTCACAACTAAAAACAGCCTCCTCACAAACACCACCAAAAACCAGCCTACAAACCACCCACACAGCAGCAAACAGACACAACCCTAAATAAAATTCAAAACAAATTCAGACTGAGCAGTCTATCCTGCCAAAAGTAGACAGTCATAACTATGCAACCCCACATAGCATCAAACATAGCTGAATTCAGAGCAAGTTGAAATACAAACAGTAACTTAACCAGCAGAATTAGGAACATAACAGCAAACAGCAAAACACCAGGCCAGGCCTAATCAACCACCCAGTAAAATAGCAAAACAAAAACAGTCTCCCAAAAAAAAAAAGAAAACAAACCCAACTCAAACACAAACCCTCCATAGTCCATAGGAACCCAAACAAACCAAGAAACAAAGCATATATACATTTAGTAAACTAACTACCACCAATACTCATTTAACAAGAAACAAAGAAAATATTTACATCTAATGTTGACAGAATGAAATTAATTCAATAATTCAACTATTAGTAATATACTCCCCTATGTATTAGTATTAGTTTAATTAGCAAGGACAAATCTCCTATGTAGTAAAACGTGAAAGGAATATCAACTACCAAGTATCAACATGCATTAAAGTAATTTCAAGTCACTCTATAACTTATAGGATAATAACCGCTAATATTCTCCAAGATACAGAAAATATTTAAAGGTTCAAAAATAAAATGACAAATGAGAATGCAATTCATCAAACATGTTGTAGGCAACAATATTATCACAACTTCTCAAATATTCCACAACAATAATATCACAACGGTCTTTTCAAATAATTCAAAAATAAGAATTATGGTGGTCAACTTATTTTCAAAACTCAAATATTGATGCCAAATAAGACAAGAAAACATACCAATATGTTCGACACAACACTTCTTTAATCTCTTACTTAATTGTTTCTCCTTTCACAATTAAGTAAATTAGTAATAAATAAAAGAAGCTATTGTATGATTGACAATGATAATTGAATAAGTACACTTGGAATGTTTAGACCCTAAAAAACCAAATACAACTGAGTCTATATTAATTGCTAATCTTTACCACAAACATTGTACACTACATCAATTGTGTTCTGTTCTTGCAATAACAAGTTCAAGAAATCAAACAATCATATATAACCATGAATTATCAATTGCATGTTTTGTTCTGTCAAAGTGTCAGGTATATGTTGTTGCTGTCAAAGTTCAATAAATCAAACAATCAAATAATCTATAGGGTTTAATTGCAAATGAAGGAAAAATCATACATAACCATGAATTATCAATTGCATGTTCAAATCTGAGCATAATTACGTTCTATACACCATAAATTCAAACCAACAATAATAGCAAGAGTGATCTAATTACCAATAAAACAAATAATTGACACTAAAGAACATAAAAATGACCACTAAATTATAGCAAGTATAGCCTAATTACCTGGAGAAGGAGAATTGCAAAAACCTACTTCGAACCACAGCTCGCAATTGTACACATTCTTTTGTTGTTGAAGCTGATTTTGATCGAGAATCTAAGTTTTTGTGAGGCGGATTTTTGTTTTAAGATTAAGAAAGGAGTGATGAGAAGATTGGGAAATTGAGTTCGTTGGTTGAGAATTTCGATTTGTGAGGATGTTTTACGTTTTTTTTCGGATTAAGGAAGAAGGAGTGAGAAGGTGGGGAATGAAACAGAATAAGCGGTTTAGGAGGAAGAAGGAGGAAGAAGTGAGTTTCGTGCCAATTTTGTAGGGGATGAATGTTTTATTTTTTTGCGCCTTTTTTCTTTTAATTTTGGGCAACCAAATTATTAAAATTTCCGTTGCACAATATGTATGTTGGGCGACAAATTTAACTTATGTAGCACATTTTGTATACTCATTGCACAAAATAAAACTTTGGGCTACCACTTACAATTTTGTAGCCCAAATATATACATGGGCAACCAAAATATTTTTGATGCCCATGTTGTATATCTAAGGCTTCGAATTTAAATTTCGTGGCCCTTTTTTATTGATTCATTGCCCAAAGCCAAATTTCTTGTAGTGATTGTAGTTTATAGTTTTAGGATTTCAAGAAAAGAAAGAAAAAAATTCAAAAAAAAAGAAATTGGAAAATTTTCTGAAAAAAAAAAAACTGCACCCCTCCCTCTCCTCGCCGTCGCTCCTCCCTTCGCCGGCGCCCGTACTACCGGCCACCACCACTGCCGGCCACCAAGCCACCCTCCTCCCTACTTTGGCAAAATTCGAAACCCTAATATATATATAATTTTTTTTCTTCTCTTTTTAATTCAATCTTGCAAATTCATGCTTATAATTATGATTAATCATGTTTCTATAGTTTTAATCATGTTTATGATTTAGTTTAAAGCGAATTTATTTGTTTGATCATGAAATTTTAAATTAGGATTTATGAAATTATGAAATTCATGATTTTATGGTTTTTAATGATTTAAACTTCAATATTATGATTATGAATTATTGGTGGGTGAATTTATGATGATTTTATGAAGTTTATATTGATTTTTCAAGATTTTAATGTTGAATTATATTGCAGTCCAAATTTTGCAATCATGAAAATCAATGGAATAAATATAATGAACATGTTTAATTTATCTTATGAAAAATTATTCAAAAGCATAGATTCGATTCATGATGATGTTAGTGGGTTGTAAAAGAGTTTTATGATGAATTTATGAGTTTTTAATGAGTTTTAGATAAATAAATAAAGCTGTAAATTTTTTATTAGCACATGATTATGCCCAATAAAAATAGTAACATGTGACATAGTAAGTTATAATTGTTTTTAATGGATCTAAATATTGTATATTGATCTTAGGACATGACTATAGTGTTTTATGATCAAAATATGATATTTACAAAGGTTTTAGAGTGTTTTTGAGGAATTTTACAAACCTGCCATTTTTGGAAAATTACTAAAAAACAAGTATTTTACAATGGAAAAATTAAAATAAAATATGGAGTTGAATAGAGACTATAAGGGGAGTGTTTTGGACAAGTTTCTAATGTAGAAAGTTAGTTTAGAGTTGTTGTAGAACTTAGTCAACAAGGTTTTAATTTAGTTTCGGTTTCTCTATGTAGGAGACTTCGATCTACTTGACTTCTGGAAGTTGTGGCGGATCACCACTACAGCACAAGGTACGTAAGTACTAAAGGCAGACATAGAAATAGAATTCATGCTTGGTTAATCTCATCTGATATGTTGTTGTTGCTTGATTTGATTGTGAATTGACATGTATGACAAGTTTATGAAAGAATTAGAAGCATGAATTTATATTGTTTTGACATTCCACATTTTTAGTAACATAAATTCTTCAAGATTGAATTGGAATGTTATAATTAGTTTAAAGTTGGTCAATAGCTTAATAAGGAAGAAAGGAAGTTATTTAAGTTGATTAGTTACTTAATCAACAAGAAAAGTAGTTTGTGAATTTTTATTCACATAGTTAATAGAAGTTAATGGGAAAATATTTTTATGCATGTTGCCAATCACAGTTTAATGTGTGGTCAAGGAAAAGGTTTAGTTAGCCACTCACAGTTAATGTGTGGTAAAGGAAGTTTAGTTTAATTAAAGGACACACATGATTATTTTTAGAATCACCTTAAATCGAAGATAATTAATATGGCTTGAGTGATTTTATGCATGCTTTATGTGATGATGTATGTGAGTCATACTATTTACGTAAAGTGAAAGATGATTCGCACCAAAACTCTTGGAACGTATATAACTTGTGTATGAATAAAGGGGGAAGTCGTATGGAACAGTGATATGTGACTTCTAATTGGAGTACATGACATTGTACTCTTTTATATTTTTAATGAGTTGGAATTCCGTCACTTTATGTGACATAGGTAATACCTTCTTGGAGTTGCTCCCAAGTTGGTGCCCAATAGGACTACTTTAAAGGAAAGGAAACCCGTTCGATGCGATATCCAAAAGTTTAATTATGTAAACAATTTGGTTAAGTTGAGTCTACACACTGGTGAAGATTTGTCAACGTAAGATGTATGTATGTTGTACTTTTATTTTACTTTGACCTCGCTGCATAGTCTTTAGTAGTTATGCACTTAGCTTTGCTGACTATTTGTTTCTTGTGCATGGCTTTGTCTTGGACTTGGCCCTACGATGGTCCACTTGTTGGCGAGTAGTTGTCTAGAATAAGAAAAGCTACAGGTACAAGTGGGCATAAGTCATTTGTGTTGGGCTGGAGTGAGAGTGCTTGCATTGTAGTCTTCGTAGTTCTCAATTTAATTGCTTGTGGATTTAATTAACTATTGTTGGATGTTGTTTTTATTTCTGAAGTTTAAGGTTTTTGGTTTTGAAGTGTCATTAATATGATTCTGAAGTGTAATAAAGTTGTAAGTTTATTTTCTTTTGGTTGTTGTTTTGATTTAAGTTTTGAGATGGTTTTTGAGTTGAGTTTTAAATTGGTTTTGGTTTTAAAGACTTATGTTGTAGTACTTTGATAAATGTCTTAGCTGTTATCATGGTGGCGGTGATGCTTTGGTTTTTCCTAGTTATTTAAGAGTTTTAGTAAATATAATTCTTTATTATTTATAATATGTTTTCCGGAAAATCTAGAGAGGGAAGTTAGGAAATTCCAGGGTGTTACAAAATGGTTACCAGAGCTTAGTTTTCAGAATAAATATAATTTTATTTTGGGGGTACCCTAAGTTTTATTTTTGGAAAGAGGAGTTTCTTATTTTCGAAGGTTACTGGGAATGGAAATTTTTCTAAAAATAGTAATTTCTGAAAATAGAAAGTTTTGAAAAATCAATGTTTTTTTTTTTAAAAAATCATTTACCTGTGCAGGTATGCAAGGAATTCATGTATGTATTATGTGTTATTGTTTTAATATCATGTGGTGAGAATTGGTAGGAAGTTTGGGCATGTAGGATAGATTTTATTTCTGTTCTTTCATGCGTTTAAGTACATGTTTTGAGATGTTGCTTATGTGAATAGTTAGCTTGATTTTGTCGTGGGAAGGATGGCCCATTTGTTTTAAGTGTCATGCAGGATGGTTGATAACATGCCTAGTAAAGAAACTTATTAGATGGGAACATTGGTAAAGAAGGACTATGAGAGTCCACCCCAATATGTTTGGAAGATTCGATTCTATTGTTGGTACATGAGTACAATATTAAAGCTACCACAGTGGGACCAACCCGATCATGTGTCTGCTCTAATTGTTAGTTGTTTGCCAAACTATCCACCCTACTTGGAGATTAAGGCAATGTTCAGTGACTTTCATTTTGTTGGAGGACTTCCAAACTACACCAAGTATAAAGATTCAGTTGGTCAATGGGGTTACGATTGGAGGTATTTGGAAGGTTACATTACAAGAAAGGAGCAAGACTTTCAGGAGTCCAATGCAAGTGAGGAGACCTCACCCACACCAGTCCCAAATGATTAGGAAGATGATGAAATGAGTGGGAAGGAAGCTACCTCTAATTCTTGAAGCTATGGATCGAAGGATAGTTCGTCCTATAAAATTGAAAATCCAAATCTAGTAATTCCAGTGTATGTGGATCTAGTGTCTGATTCTGAAGAGGATCTTGACCTTAAAGAAGACATGGATGAAGATACTGAGGAGGACATGGAAGATGATGTTAAAGATGATCCAGAGTTTATGCCTAGCAAATATGTGATGTCGAAGGACAAAAAGGATAATGTTAATGTTTAGAAGTTTTGTTATAGATATGATCGAGATAGTTAATATTGTTTAGTATTGTTTAGAATGTTGGACATATTAGATTGTTGTTTTTCTTTGTGAATAAGTGGCAGTGAGCCATAAGAAAATTTTAGGAGGAATTAACCAATAAGAATTCTTATGAGAATGAAATAATCGATGAGTCAGTTGTTTTAGGAAATAAATCCCCAAGTAAAGTAGAACCAAGGAAATTATTTTTATTTATTATGTGCTTTATTCTTGTTTTAATGGTTGTGTAAACAATCAAAACTAAGTGAGTCATTCGCTCTAAAAGAATGAGAACTTCTTTTATGAGCTGAATTGAGAAAATGTTTTTATGCTCTGAGTTTATGTTGTTCTAACTTAGAGTTAGACATAGTTTAATATAAAGGTCTTTTCCATCTATGGAAGAAATATAATAGTTGAATGTAACAACAATCAGCTGAATGATGTAGTGAGGCAATTAGCTACTGTAGCTGAACAGTTAGCTACTAAAGGAAATGGTAATGGTAATGACCCTGTTAGGGAACTTTTCAAGAAGATTTCTCAAAGTAAGCCACTCACTTACTAAGGAGAACCCAATCCAACTGTTTTAGAGGGATGGTTGAGATAATTAGCCAGGTTCAATTGTGCAATGTTTCAGGAACAAATCCGCAATAAGTTTTATCCTGTGTTCCTACAGAAACAGAAAGCTGATGAGTAACTGGAGCTTAAGGTGGGGAGTATGTCGGTTACCGAGTATTAGTCTAAGTTCATAGAGTTGTCTAGGCTTGCTAAGGAGGCTGTGGGAACCGAAAAATTAAAGGCTAGTCGTTTTGAGAGAGGGTTACCCATAGACATCCAGTTGCAATTGGCCGAGCAATCTTTGAGTCTTTGGATGAGCTATACGGTAGAGCTGCTCATCTGTATGCCTTAGACCAGAAGAAGAAGGAGAAGCTGAAAGAAGATGAGCCAAGGGAGAAAAGAAAGGATGGTGGAGGAAATTTCAACCAACAAGGGAGTCATGGTGGATTTAAGAAGCCTCGTTTCAACAATAACTTCCAGGGAAAGGGGAACTTCCGGGAAGCCTGCTAATGGAAATGGGAATAGGGCTCAGATGGCTAATCAAGTAGGTTGTGTGTACTTCTGCAAGAAGGTTCCTAGCAATCACCCAGGAAAGGACTGTGCTGGGAACCCAATAACTTGTCGTTTATGTAACAAGCTTGGACACCGTGAGTATGAGTGCTTCTCCAAGAACAAGGGAAAGGAAGGACAAGGTTCTCAATTTGAAGGGAATTCAACTAGGGGTCAGCAGAAAGATTTCCAAGGAAACATGGGAGGAAAGGTAATGCATCATGTAATACCCCATATTTTCACGTATTTTAAAGAATTATTTTTGTATTTTGTACGTATGTTTTAATATTTTTATTGAGAAATTATATTCAATAAGAATATTAAACAAAGGAAATTTAATTAAATTCTAATTAAAATAATTATTTTGTGTTCATAAATAATATTTTATGTTTTATTCAATATTTTGAAAAGTTTCTAAAAATACAATTTTAGAGTTTCTTAATTTATTTTAAAAACAAGGGCATAAAAGCAATTTCAAATATTAAGGATATTTGTGGGATTTCACCAAATCATACTTTGGGGCCTATATATATCCCTTGAAACCCAATTTTCAGATTTTATTTTGCAACTTGGTGATTTAGGATTCCAAAAATCTAGAGAGAGAAAGAGAAGGGATGTTCGAACAAAAGAAAGAAAAATTGTTCGGTTTTAGCAAAGGAAAAAAAAAAAACTTCTTCGTTGCTTTGCTCGCCGGAACCCGCCGGAGCCCCGCCACGCGCGCCACCTGTCGCCGGCCACCCTCCTCCCCTCTTTGGTATTTTCGAGTACTTAAAAGAAAAAAATTCCTTCTTCTTTCTTTTCGATTTAATTTTGCGAATTCTTGTTTATATTTATGATTGATCATGTTTTTATAAGTTTCAATCATGTTTTATGATGTTATGATCTATTTTAAAGCATGAATTAATTTGGTGTTCATGAAATTTTAGATTAGGGTTTATAAAGTTATGAAATACTTGAATTTTATGAGTTTTAATGATTTAAACTTCAATATTATTATCATGAATTGTTGTTGGGTGAATTTATGATGATTTTATAAAGTTTAGGTTGATTTTTAAAGACTTTAACTTGACTTATATATATTGTTGTCCAAATTTTGAAATCATGAAAATCAATAGAATAAATATTATGAACATGTTTTGGCTTATGACAAATTATTCTAAAGCAAAGATTTGTTTCATAATGATGTTAGTAGATTATAAAAGAGTTTTATGATGAAATTATGATGTTTTTATGAGTTTTAGAAAAATGCCTATACACCTGACATAGGTGTATAATCGGTCGTCTGCCTGTGCGTTCTATCATGATCCGTGTGAATAAACAAAGCTGTAAATTTTTATCAACAATTGTTTATGCCCACTAAAAATAATAACATGTAATATAGTAAGATATAATTATTTTTAATGCATCTAAGTATAGTGTATTGATCTTAGAACATGACTATAGTGTTTTATGATCAAAATATGATATTTCGAAAGGTTTTAGAGTGATTTTAAGAAGGTTTACAAAGCTGACATTTTTGGAAAATTACCGAAAATCAAGTATTTCGCAATAGAAAAATTAAAGTAAAGTATGGAATTGAATAAAAGCCATATAGGTAATGTTTTGGACAAGTTTCCAATGTAAAAAGTTAGTTTAGAGTTGTTGTAGAACTTAGTCAACGAGGTTTTAATTTAGTTTCGGTTTTCTCTATGTAGGAAACATCGGAATAGTCGACTTTTAGGAGTTGTGGCGGATCACCACTACTTTACAAGGTAAGTAAGTACTAAAGACAAACATGAGAATTAGAATTCATGCTTGGTTGATCATTTATGTTAAGTTATGTTGTTGTGCTGGTTTGGAATGTGCATTGACATGCATGACAAGTTTTATTAGAAGCACGATTTTATATTACTTTGACATTCCATTTTTTAGTAATATAAATTCTACAAGATTTAATTGGACTGTGAATTTTTGTTCACATGATTAAAAGAAGTTAATGAGCAATTATTTTATACATGTTGCCACTCACAGTTTAATGTGTGGTCAAGGAGAAAATAAATAGTTAGCCACTCAAAGTTAATGTGTGGTAAAGGAAGTCCAGTTTAATTAAAGGACACACATAAGACTATTTTTAGAATCACTTTAAATCAAAGATAATAGGTTAGAAGGGCATGACATATACAGGTGGTGTTTCGAAGATGAAGGATGAGGGAAGAAGTGATGCTGGTCTTGCTAGGACCAGTACAGAATCAGTTCAGGCAACCTATGCCTTGGTGAAGCAACTAAGTAACCAGAATCAACTCATGCAAAATATGGTCAACAGTGTCACTACATTATGTGCTGCACTTCAGGAATCCTACAGGAGAATTGAGGTTCTTCTTCATAAAGCTGGTATAACTAGAGCGGAGGAATCTGAAGAAAAGGAAGAGTCATCAGAAGCTGTTGGTGATGCTGGTGATGAGGATGATGAACTGGTCTCTGAGAAGAATGAAGAAGAGGATGATGTGGAACATGATGCAAGTGCTTCAGAGAAAGAGGAAGATGATGGGACTGAAAATGACTCTGGAGCAGATTGAATTTCCTTTATTTCTTCTTATATTCTCTTATTGCTGCTAACCCCTCTTATTTATTGAACTCTTATTATAGTTTCCCCTTTCCCCAATTACAAAGACATTGCTTTATGTAATTTGGTTCGATGCTGGGTTCAAGATGCCAAACTTGATTTCTCTCAAACTGATTGAGTTCATCTTGCATGGCTAGAACCCAATTTGGATCCATTAAAGCAGCCTTATAATTAGTTGGTTCAACATTTGAAAGAAAGGAATAGAAAGCACAAAAGTTTTGTAAAGTAGAATTCCTTTTTTGCACCCCTTTGTTAATGCCACTAATGATAAAATCAGAAGGATAAGATGACTTGCTTATACTGAAAAGATTTGTTCATATCATGGTTTACGTTGGTGCCTCGTAATGTTCAATTGGTTCCTGCACTGGTTCCCCTTGTTTCGTTGTTGCTTTGAACAGGTGAACCTGGTTCCATAGTGATCTCAGCTGCGTCATCTTCATGTGGATGAGCCTCTGAGTCGCTATTTTATTCTCTTACCTCTTGAGCTACTTAATTCTGTGCTAGACCAGACTGTTCCTCTGTAGGAGAGTTGTGTGGTGAGTCTGGTTCAGCACCTTCTTCTTCTTTAGCTCTTGTAAAATTCAGCATGCTAATTTCGAATTCATCATCATCACCAACCTGCACATGCTTGCTAAACATATTAGTTTCATCAAATAGAACATTGATACTTTCTTCAACAAACAAGGTTCTTTTGTTGAAAACTTTGTATGTCTTGCTGTGTGAAGAGTATCCAATGAAAACAGCCTCATCGCTTCTAGGATCAAAATTATCCAAACTTGATTTACCATTGTTGTGTACAAAGCATTTGCACCCAAAAGCGCGTAAGTGTGCAAAGTTTGGTTTTCTTCCCCTAAGGAGCTCATAAGTGTTTTCTTTAGTAAAGGTCTCAACATTACCCTATTTAATATATAGCATGTAGTACTCACAGCTTTAGTCCAGAAGGTTCAAGGTAGAACACTCTATAGAAGCATTGTTCTTGCCATTTCTTCTTGAGTGCGATTTTTCCTTTCAACCACTCCATTTTGTTGTGGAGTTCTAGGAGCCGAGAAATTGTAAGATACACCATGATCATTAAAGTAGGTTATGAAGCTGACATTGTCAAATTCAGAACCATGATCAGACTGGATAAAGATCAGTTGATGATTAATCTTGTTTTGGACCTGTTTTATCAAGATTTCAAATTCTTCAAAAGTTTCATATTTAAATTTTAGAAAGACTGTCCAAGTATAATGAGAGTAATCATCAACTAACACAAACACATAATTATGACCATTTCAACCTTGTACACGCATGGGCCCACAAAAGTTCAAGTGCCCAATTTCGAATGGTCTAGTGGTGCTAACAACCTTCTTTGGCTGAAAAGAAGACTTGACATGCTTACATTTAGCACACTCATGAAATATATGATCTGCAACGAACTTAATGTTAGGTAAACCAATAACTAAGTCTTGAGATCGTAGTTTATTTAACAAGGAAAAACTTACATGTCCAAGTCTCTTGTTCCATAGCCAATGGTCATCCTCTATAACATTGAGATAAGTTGCGCTGGTCTTAGGAATTTGACTCAAAAATGTTATGTAAACATTATTGTGTGGGAACCCCTTACAGACCAGTTCCTTTGTTTCACTGTTAACTATGTGACAAAGATTTGTTTCAAATTCAACATGGTTTCCTTTGTCACATAGCTGAGATATGCTCAAGAGGTTATGTTTCAAATCTTCAACTAAATATACATTATCAATTTCTTGAGAAAGTGTCTTACCAACCTTACCTATACCCTTGATCAAACCTTTACTATTGTCTCCAAATGTGACACTTCCTCCTTCATAGGTTACGAGTGAAAGAAATTGACTTTTATCTCCTAACATGTGTCTTGAGCAACCATTGCCCAAATACCAATATGGCTTTCCTTTCACTCTAACCTGCACAAATAAATCATGGTTTAGTTTTAGGAACCCAGATTTTCTTGGGTTCCTTGTTATTAGGAACTGGTTTGATATTGTCCTTTCTAGCCTAGATTTATTTCATATTTATCTTCCTTGTTTTATCATGTTTTCCATTTTTAGACCAATTATGTGTGTGACTCTTTTGATTATAAACCTTTTGGAAGTGAGACTGATTTCTCTTATCATGTTTTTGCTTTGTCCAACAAGTTTCAATAACATGTCCATTCTTACCACAATAGGTGCATACATGCATGTCTTTTGCAGAAACATAGTTACCTTTCTTGAATTCAGAAATCCAAGTCTCATCTCTTCCCAAATTTTGGGGCTGTTGGGAACTACTTCCAGAATACCTTAATCCAAACCTCATAGGATTACTAGATTGTGAGGTCAGGATGTTTAGAGTACTTTGAGCATCAAGCAACTCGTTCATCTGTCTTAGGCAGTCCCTCAAATCCTGCTCCTTGATTTCAAGTTTCTTAAGCTGAGCTTCATTATACTCTACAGCAATGGCAAGATCCAACTTTTCCCTATGAAACTCATCCTTAAGATTTGAAACCAATTAAGAATCTAGTTCAGAAGTGGTCTGAGTATTCTTGCCTTTCTTTAGTTGGAACATTTCAGCTTGAACATTGTTTATGCTAAAATCTGCTCTAGCTAGCAAACCTTAGTTGGTTCCGGCTATAGCTAAATAATTACTAACTTTGTTCGTTTTGATACAGAAATGAAATAATGCGAAGAAGGGAGTGGGAGAGACACCAGATATGGTGACGCGGAAAACCCCCCTAAATCAGGGTAAAAAACCGCGGGTGGCTTTGAGTCCACCGGTCTACTAGTTAATAAGATTGTTTACAATTACAATGTAAAATACTAGCTAGATATCTAGATAGTTTTAGTTTATAGCTGCTAAGTATCTAGCTTAGAGAATGTAAATTGAATATAAATGTTGTACGTACAAATAATGAATAATAATAATAAAGTGTTGATTCTCTTGTGATTGCCTTGTGTGTGTATCTTTTTTCTCCTCTCCTATTTATAAAATAACCGTAGCTATTAGCCGTTATTTCTTCTTCAAGTTGGTTACACCTTGGGAATGCATCTGGCTTGATTTATGGGCTAGATTCAAGCCAGTTTGAAATGTTGTTCCTATTCTTTAGGCACGATCTCCTCAATATCTTTGAATCAACTTCCACGTCCTCCCTCTTCTAGAAGCTCCTCAGAATATTCTCCTTCCGACTCCTTGCTTTACGGTCCCACTATCTTGACCGTTTCTAAGTTGTAGCTGCTAGCTGAGTACCTACATGGCTGGCAATCAAGCTGGATTATAGGTAGAAATTTTCCCCTAACTTGTAAGCTGGGAGCGCCCAGCTATCGGGTTGCAAGTTACCGTTGGGGATCGACACAGTTTCCGAGAAACAAACGGTTATAATCAGAAAGCAATAATTAGTTTCTAAAAAATAAATGAAAGAAAGATGTGAAAAAATTTAGCAGTTAAGAAAAATAACCGTTATGTCCTTCCCTTCTCCCTATAAATACACCTCTTTCATTCTCCTTCTTCACCTTTGCTAATTTCTTTAAGAAGAGAATTCAAAAACTCCATTTTAGTTCTTTGTGATTTTGCGAACTTCCATACAACTTTAGCCTATCAAGTATTGAGATCTTTTCCTCCTCTCTTTGTTTTGCTTCCTTCTTCCAGTGCTTAGTTTTAGTTTAGAAAACATGGGTAAGGCTAAGGAAGACATAGTGAGCGTAATAACAAAGGAGCGTCTACAACAGATTGCCATGATGGGTCTCTTCCCTGAGTCGGCTAAATTAGTGATTCCTACCTCCAGCCAGCGACCTGAAACTTGCCCCTCTGACCACGTATGTTTTTTCGAGTACCCCTTTACCATTGGGTTCACCTTCCCTTTGGCTGGGTTGGTTAGGTTGGTTTTAGACGCCTAAGTCTAAGTCCGGGACAATTGCAACCCTCTTTTTGGAGGATTTGCAAGGTGGTTGAGGAAAAAGGTAATGAGTGGGAGTTAGACTTTAATTTAGATGATTTATTAGGTGTATACTCTATTAGGAAGGTAGGCCCTGGGTATGTTACCTTGAAGGTTAGGGTAGCTGGGAACAAGCTAGTGGATGATGAGGGGGCGCCAGATAAGGGTTGGAAGAGTAGGTATTTCTTTGTGGAGAAGTCCTCTCTTGGTGAAGAGGGAAGGTGGCTGGTTGGTGGATGGAATGCTATAGGTATTACTACCGTTTCTTTGCTTAGCTTTTAGCACTTTTATTAATTTGGTTCTTACTTGCTTTCTTTTGCAGTTCACTCTCCTCATCCCCTAATCACGGAAAGCCTAGCTATTAGAGAATTCCTAAGTCACCCTATTGAAGAAAGGACTTTTGAAGCTGCTAAAGAACCTACGACTACCACTCCAGCTATGTCTACTGGTAAAAGTTCCTTCTTGCTTACTGGCAGTTGTTTTTCTAGTAGTTGTCTAGCTATTGTTTGATACTAGTTTTAATACTGACTTGGTTATGTTTCCTATAGGTTTAAAGGAGATGTCTTTTGAGGAGGCCAAGAGGAGGGTTTCGAAGAGGAAGACCGCGAGCAGCAGCACAACTAGCTCTGTGAACACAGGTTCGAGGCATGTGGAAGCTACGGCTATTATGCCTCCTCCTTCTAAGTTCCCTAGGTCATCCGACCCTGTTCCGGTGGATGACCTAGAGCTATCTTTTCCTCGTACCTTCCTGGATAAGGAAGGTGTAGAGGAAGGGGTAGGGCCTCATGTCGAGAACCTGTTGTTCCCGACTGCTAGGCAGCGCCTTAACAACCTGTCTCCTGAGGCTGTGTTGGGCCACGCAGCTGGCCACTCCCTCCTGGTTAGACGCTTTCCTAGTGAATTTTATGTGTATGTTTTCTATTACTTGCTTTTCCTAACTTAGTCTCACGTAGGCTCTCCAAGACGTCCTAGCTGCTAAGAGCTTAGTGAAGGGTTTTACTGCTAAACATGACCAGGCGTTGCTTAAGGTGAACAAGCTGACAACGGAGAATGAACTCCTTAGGACGCAGCAAGCTGAGCTGAAGTCCAAGCTGGAGGGGGATTTCAGGTGCATACTGGAGGAGAGGGAGAAGGAGCTGGAGGGCAAAAATGAGGGGTTGCTAAACAAGAACAAGAAGCTGGAGCAGGAGCTGGAGGACCTAAGGGAGGAGAGTAAGGATGTGGATGCTTTTTCCCTCACGAGGGGGAGAGCTATGATAGCTTATGAAGTCTATCATAAGGGGGCTACGGCTAAGGATTGCCAAGTTGTGGTGGATGAGTACTTGGAGCATTTTGGTAGCTTGGCTGACCTCCTTCCTACTTCCTCTGAGTCGGTTGATGCTGCTCCTCTTGGTAATGCTACCAGCTTGGCAGGTGAGGGGGAAGCAGCTACTGTGGGGGAGACTCCTGCCCCTGTAGCTGTCCTTCCTCCTGATGCGGGCCAAGCAGGAGGGGTGCTGGAGCCAGCTGATGAAGAAGCTTAGGATCATTTCTTCTTTTGCGTTCTAGATTAGATATTGACTTTTTAATCATTATGTTTTATCAGACAATTGCTTTAGGGCCTTTTCAAATTTGTATTAACTCCGTACTTCTTTAATTTTAATGTTTTTTATGACTCTGCTATTTTGCGTATAATATTGTGGTTTGAAATCATTATGTACATATTTGTGGTTGCTAGCTAGCTTTAAGTTAGATCGTATGCATACCTTATGTTGGGTAAGTGGTGAGGCNTCGTATGCATACCTTGTGTTGGGTAAGTGGTGAGGCTACTTTATAGGCCATCTGGGGGCGGCTTGACTATGTGTTTTGGTTGCTGGGGCAGCTTCCAGCTAGTATCCACTTCCCCTTTGATAGCGTTATAGCTTTGAGCGGCGTCTGGGCCTTAGTTGCTACTCTCCATGGAGTATCTGGACTCCTTGGTGGCCTATCTGGGGCCTGTCTATGTTAAAACAATTGTTAGTTGTGGTTGTTGGCGTTTCTACCAACGACTTTAAGTTAATCATTCAATGACTTTATAGTTAAGAAAATCATGACTAGGATAGTTGTGTTAGCTTGGCTTACTTGCTAGCTGGGCAGTGTTTTCAATCCGATCTAGAAGTGGTACACCTTTAGGTTGGATGCATTCCAGCTTCTAGGCACTTCTTTTCCTTGCGTTGTAGCTAACCTGTAAGCACCATTGCCTATGACTTTGATGACTTGATACGGTCCTTCCCATTGCGCAGCTAATTTTCCAGCATTCTTTTCTCTAGTGTTGGCAAAAACTTTCCTTAGCACCCAATCTCCTAGCTGAAATGTCTTTGCTTTTACGTTTTTGTTGAAGCTTCTAGCTACTACGTTTTGTTGGGCGGCCATTCTGATGAGTGCGTTGTCTCTTAGCTCTTTTAAGGTATCCAGGTCATTAGCTAGCTCTACCTTGTTTGCTTCTTGTGTCATTAGTCCATATCTGGCTGTTGGTGTGGCTATCTCAGCAGGTAGTACAGCTTCGCATTCATGCACTAGGGAGAAGGGCGTTTGTCCAGTAGCTGTCCTAGGCGTGGTCCTATTGGCCCACAGGATTCTAGGTAGTTCTTCTGCCCATCTCCCCTTCTTAGCTTCTAATCTTCTCCTAATCCCATTGATTATAGACTTGTTGCTTGATTCAGCTTGCTCATTTGCTTGCGGGTACCTAGGGGTTAACATAGTCAAGGTGATATTCCATTCGCTGCAGAAGTCTCTTGTTTTGTCACTTATGAACTGGGACCCGTTGTCACACACGATCTCGGATGGAACCCCAAACCTGCATATTATGTTGTTCCAGATAAAGGAGACTACTTCCTTGTCTCTTACCTGCTGGTAGGCATCCGCTTCGATCTATTTGGAGAAGTAGTCGGTTAGTGCTAGCATGAATACCTTCTGACCTGGGGCTGGTGGCAATTTTCCTACAATATCCATTCCCCATTTCATGAAAGGCCATGGCGTTAGTGTTGGGTGCAAGACATCGGAGGGTTTGTGAGACATGCCAGCATGCCTTTGGCAGCTATCGCATCTAGCCACGTATCCGTCTGCGTCTTGTCTAACGGTCGGCAAATAGTATCCGTAGCTAAGGATTCTGTTTGCTAGTGACCCTCTAGCTATGTGCAATCCACATTGGCCGTCATGGAACTCCTTTCGCTGCTTCTAACATTCTTCCTTTTCTAAGCATCTTTGGAGTATTCTTCTAGTTGACATCTTAAACAGTATTTCTTGGACGAGCTGTTTGGATGCCTTGAACCTAACCTTTCTGGCTTCTAGCTTGTCTTCCGGCAAGATGTCATGCTGCAGAGAATCATAGAGTGGATTGGTCCATGATTGGTCGTTGGTGGCTACTTCTTGATTGGTCGTAGTGAGTACTAGTTGATTTGTGTTTTTGTTTATAGCGGGGCCAGCTAGGTGAATTATGGGTATAGACGTCAAGCTGCTCTTTCTCAGGGCCGATCCCAGGTTAGCTAAGGCATCAGCTTGGGTGTTCTAATCTCTCGGTATTTGAGTGATTTTGAAGGGGGTAAAGTGAGCTGATGTTTGCTTGGCTAGCTCTAGGTAGCTGGTCATTTTGGAGTCTTTAGCTCGCTAGGTCCTATTGGCGCTAACCCTTCCTGTAATTGCTAGATGTTTTCCAGCTTTGGTTTCAACGTCCTTTTGTAGCAATCTCTCGCTATCTTTTTGTCCCCTACTATTGTTAGGACCCCCCATGGTGAAGGGAATTTTAGTGCTTGGTGGTATGTAGATGGTACAGCTTTCATCTTGTGGATCCAAGTTGTCCCCAAGATGACGTTGTACGCGGAGGGACAATCTACCACGTTGAACCTGCTTCTCATGTTTACACCTTCTGCCCAGGTTGTTAGGTTGATTTCCGCTGAACCCTACCAACACTTTAGGTATCTTGGTGATGTAAGCGTCTTTCAATCCCATTTCTTTCAGTGTGCTCTTGAAGATTATGTTGGTTGAGCTGCCGTTGTCTACCATCACTCTCTTGATGAGGCAGTTACTAATTTGTAAGGAGATTACTAAGCCGTCGTGATGATCTTCTTCTTCTAGCTCACCTCCATCAAAGGAAATGGTCATGTTCTTCATCCTCTTGTCTTCCTCCGATTTCAAGCTGTCCGGCTTGCTTGGAGTCCCTGTTCCATCTCAAGCAAAACGCTTTGCAGTAGAGTAGGTTAGTCCGCAAATTTCAGATCCACCAGATATTAAGTTAATTACCTTTTACGTAGTAGGTGGCGGGGGCGTTCCTGGCTTCTTGGTTTCTTCTTGTGATCCGCCCTTCTTACCTAGCAGGTGGTTCAGGTACCCTTTCTATAGCAGGTAGGCTACCTATTTTCTGAGCTGGAAGCATTCCTCTGTGTTGCTCCCATGGTCATTATGGTAGCTGCACCACTTCGTTTTGTCTTTCAAGCTGTCTGGCTTGTCGATTCTCTTTGGCCAGCGCACGGCTTCTCCTAGCTTGTGCAATGCGTTTATAACGCCGCCAGTATCCACGTTGAAGCAGTACGACTCGATGCTGGGATAGCTGCTAGCTCCATAACCGTAAACTGTTACCTGCGAGGAAGAAAAAGGGTAGATGTTATTAATAGATTCACGTTTAGGATACGGTTGGTGTCTCCAGTTGCTTCGCTGCTGGCTAGTTATCCTGCGATCGTCATAGGTTGGCCTCTAGGAAGCTTCGTCCTCTTCCATTCTGACTTCAGCTAGTGCTCTGGTTTGCACTTCGTCGAAAGTGGAGCATGGGTACCTAGTCAGTTCTTCGTACAACCTGGACCTGTAGGGAAGCCCTCGCCTGAAGGCTTCAATGGCTGTAGAAGAGTCTAGGTTGGGTATGGCTATCATCTCCTTGTTGAACCTGTCTAGGTAAGACCTAACAGCTTCATTGGGCCTCTGCACTATCCTGTAGAGGTCACTAGATTGCTTCTTCATAGCACGGCTACTTGCGAACTGCTGGTAAAAGTTGTTAGCCTAGCTTCCACTGCTTCATCAGGGATAGGTAGCGGCATCATCTTCTGCTTGTATTGGGAGACGTGATCCACTGGATCTGTCGTTCCGTCATACAGCTTAGTGAACGTTGGGATGTTCAGCTTCTTTGGCACTTTTACTCTGGCCACCTCCTCAACGAATGGTGCAAAGGCATAGCTGCGCTTGGCCTAGGTAGCTACGGGGATTGGGGCTCCCGACAGCTTGGATAGTACCTGGTACAGCTTTCGGTTTTGCTGCCGTAGGAGCGCCATCTCCTTAGTGGGTTTCTTTTCGGGCTGATCGTCTTGCTCCTCTCCGAGTTCCTCTTCCTCTTCTTCATCCGACATGATGTACTCGCTATCGCTTTGATCCAGGTTCGCCATGCTGGAGATGTCGCTTGTGTACCTCTTTCGGGATTTGTTACTCTTTACGGATTCTAGTTCCTTCTTGAGGTTGTCCATAATCGATTGCGACTCTATAGCTGCTTTCTTGCTATCTTCCTTTATTTTTTCCAGCTCGGCTCGGGTCCTCTCCAACGCCCGCCTCGTTTCTTCCATAGCCTTCTGAGATGCTTCGGATGCCATAGGGTGGGATATTTTTGCTATCTCAAGGTGACTGAATGTATTTGAATAAGTGGATTATCTAGCTGCAACCCCACGATGGGCGCCAAATTGTTAATGCTAAAATCTGCTCTAGCTAGCAAACCTTAGTTGGTTCCGGCTATAGCTAAATAATTACTAACTTTGTTCGTTTTGATGCAGAAATGAAATAATGCGAAGAAGGGAGTGGGGGAGACACTAGATATGGTGACGTGGAAAACCCCCCTAAATCAGAGTAAAAAACCGTGGGTGGCTTTGAGTCCACCAGTCTACTAGTTAATAAGATTGTTTACAATTACAATGTAAAATACTAGCTAGATAGCTAAATAGTTTTAGTTTATAGCTGCTAAGTATCTAGCTTAGAGAATGTAAATAAAATATAAATGTTGTATGCACAAATAATGAATAATAATAATAAAGTGTTGATTCTCTTATGATTGCCTTGTGTGTGTATCTTTTTTCTCCTCTCCTATTTATAAAATAACCGTAGCTTCTAGCCGTTGTTCCTTCTTCAAGTTGGTTACTCCTTGGGAATGCACCTGGCTTGATTTATGGGCTAGATTCAAGCCAGTTTGAAATGTTGTTCCTATTCTTTAGGCACGATCTCCTCAATATCTTTGAATCAACTTCCACGTCCTCCCTCTTCTAGAAGCTCCTCAGAATATTCTCCTTCCGACTCCTTGCTTTACGGTCCCACTATCTTGACCGTTTCTAAGCTGTAGCTGCTAGCTGAGTACCTACATGGTTAGCAATCAAGCTGGATTATAGGTAGAAATTTTTGCCACAACAGACATCACAAATTTTAGTTTCATATTCTAAATGTAAAGATTCATCAACACCTTGATTGTCTGAAGCAACTTTAGGGTTGATAATTTTCTTTAACTTAGATATTTCAGCTTGTAAATCACAAATCTTACCCTCATATTCCAAACATAAGTTATTAACATTAACACTAGAACCACTTGTGCTAGCAAGAGAAGCTTTCAAACCTATATACTCTTTGAACAATTCTTCCACATCATCAATCATATAGTTATAGGCTAAAATCAAGTCAAAATGTTCTAAAGTGAAGGATTTTTGTTTAAGTAATTAGAAATTTGTACCTTCAACTTCTGCCTCCTTAAGCTTACTAAAACCTGTTTCATTATTTTGATAAAAATCTGTTTTAGTAAAAACTGATTGAGGTTTTAGCATCTCAAGTTCTATATTCTTCTGATCCAAACTTATTTCAAGTTCTAAAATTTTTTCTTTCAGTTTTGTACAAATAAGTTCAAGCTCAGCAGAACGACACTCACTAAGGTCTAGATTTCGAGTTACTTCTCTTAGCTTCTTTTTGTTAGCCTTATAAGCAGCATTGCCTTTAACATTTCGTTCAATAGAAGAATCTATAAAACTTAGTAACTCATCCCTATCACAATATCTCATTTGTTCTTGCATATCAGAAATAGTTACTTGTTCTTCACCAGAAGAGCTGCTTCCTACCATGAGACACATGTGTCCCTTCTTTCCTGAACTGGTTTGCCTCTGGTCCATTTCTCCCAACAGTGTAGTCACACAAACTAGAGCTTTGTTTTCCTCACTTTCACCACCTGATTCAAAATCACCCCAGGTAGCAAGCATGGCTCTCTTTGTCATCTTTTTCTCCATTGGTCCTCCCTTGTCAGTTTTCCATGCCGGACAGCCCTTGATCATATGTCCAGTTTCACCACATTTGAAGCAACTAGTGCTGGTACTGGTCTTCTTTGTGTTGCCTTTGTTCTTCCAGGATTTTCCTTTATATTGAAATTTAAGACTTCTTTCAAACCTTCTTGCCATGAGACCTATCTCATCCAGATCTTCTTCATTTTCTTCTCCCTTTAAGGCCATCCCTCGGCTTTTGGTTGTACTTTCCTCCTTTGTGCTTACTAACATCTCGTGAGTCATTAATGACCCAATAAGTTGTTCTACAGATAATGTGGATAGATCCTTGGCTTCCTGAATTGCAGTTATCTTAGGCAGCCATTTACCTGTCAAGCTCCTCAGGATTTTCCTAACCAAATCTTCACTAGTGAAACTTTTGCCAAAATATTTTAGTTCATTAATAATGGACATAAAGCGAGTATACATATCTTTTATATTTTCATCTCGATTCATATCAAAAGTTTCATATTTAGACATAAGCTAGTTTTATGAATTTTATAAATAAAGCTTATTTGTATTTATAATTTATAGTTATATGAAGTTTTAAATAAAATATTTTTACAAGGTTTTAGTCAAGTATTTATAAATATCTCTAAAATAGGTTATAAGTACTTAATTTAATTTCTAAAAATAGCAAAAATAGCTTCGTGTTTTTATTAAAGGAATTTTCGGACCAATTAGGCCCATATTACCCTAATTTTCGAGTAGGGCTTTAGCCCAAATTATTTTATGGTCAAAATTATTTTATTAATTAATTATTTTAATTATCCAAATATTTTATGTCATCAAAATAAATTAATTTTCAAAATATTAAAGATAGATTAAAATTTCCAAAATATGCCATGAACACCTAATCTTTATCTTTGATCAAAACCTATCTTATTTAGAGATTGGATTGCAAATCCAATCCCCCTTTCCTCTCCTCCATGTCCGGCCTCCATAGGGTCCTTAGTGACCTATAAATACCCCACTACTTCATCATAAACTCATTTGCAAGTCTCTCACAAAAATCACGAGTGAGGTGTGGCACACTTTTAGCCACCACCACAACCACCACATGCCACCACCTTGTGCACCACCACCACTGGCCATCTTCAAGATCTTACTTACCACTTGATCAAGGTACCTTCCTCTTCCTCCCATAGAGCCACCATAGTAGACAAAAAATCAAGCCAAAGCGGCTTGTAGAATTGCGCAAGCCACTCGTCGTTTTAAAAAAAAATTCTTTTTGCTTCGAGTTTCGTTCTAAAATTCAAGATTTTTATATTATGATGTTGTACTGTAAAAAACAGAGTATTTAAAAATATTAAAGTGGTTTTTAAATTTTTATTATGATAGCTTTCTTGAAATTTTACGGCTTACGGTTTAATTGCGATTTTAATGAAATAAAATCATGAAAAATACTTATACATAAAAGTAGTGCACGAAATTTGGTATAGGGGTTTTATATTAGTTATATAACATGTTTATGGTGTTGGACGAAGTTCTAAATGTATTTTTATATTTTTTAATGCAAGGAACCGAGTTTAGCGAGGATTTGTTCTAGAAAGGAAGAAAAATTCGTGGAAAAAGATATGTCCAGTAAATCAAAGGTCTAATGGAATGAAATGCTAGGGTTTGAGTCATGGAGAGTATGTCAAAATTTGGAGTCGAGAAAACGATCATGTTATCCCCTATGAAATTCTTTGTGTTAAATTGGAAATCTGTCGTTTTATTGGTTTTGTTGATTTCATGAGTTGAAAGTGCTTATCTGTAATACTCCACATTTTCACGTATTTAAACAAAGTATTTTTGTATTTTACGCGTATAATTTTCGTATTTTATTCATATAATTTTAATATTTTTATTGGAAATTATGTTCAATAGAAGTATTAAATAAAAAGAAAGTTAGCACCAAAAAAAAATAAAAAGAAAGTAATAAAGATATAATAAATAATAAAGTTTTGGTTAAAAGTAGTTATTTATGTTCTTAAATTATATTTTTATGATTACAAATATTTTAAAAGTTTCTAAAAATAGATTTCAAAGGTTTCCTAATTTGCTTAGGAGTATTTATGGGCCTCACCAAAATCCTACTTTGGGGCCTATAAATACCCTACAAACCTAAAATTTCAACTTTTCATGATCATACTAGTCATGAGGATTCGAAATAAAATCTAGAGAGAAAAAGGGAGAAAATTTTTTTTTGCAAATTCCGAAAATAAACCAGTTCGGAAATTAAAAAAAAGGGGGGGGGGATTTCGTGCCTGGGAGCCGTGCAGCGTCGGACCCCACCGCAGCAGCCACCGCGTCACCCAGCCGGCCATCGTGCGCCACCCAGCCGGCCACCACTGCCGGAACTCCTCCCCTACTTTGGTATTTTCGAAACTTTTTATAAAAATAAAAAATAAAAAATAAAAAATTCTCCTTCTTTATTTTTTATTCAATCTTGCAAATTCATGTTGATAATTATGTTTAATCATGTTTTTACAAGTTTAATCATGTTTTGTTATAAGTATGAATTGTTTTAAGGCATGAATTAATTTTGTTGTTCATGAAATTATAAATTAGGGTTTGAAAATTTATGAAGTTATGATTTTATGAATTTTTGTGTTCAAAACTTTAATATTATGATCATAGATTATTATTGGGTGAATTTATGATGATGTTATTAAGTTTAGATTAATTTTAAGGGTTTTAAACTTATTTTATAAAGCTGTCAAAATTTTATAATCATGAATTTGAGTTGAATAAATATTATGAACATGTTTTGGCATATAAAAAATTGTTCTAAAGCCTAGATTGACTTCATAAATATGTTAGTAGATTGTAGAAGTGTTTTGGCATGAAATCATGAAGTTTTTATAAGTTTTTCATGACTTTAAAGTTGATGAATAAATCTGAAATTTTAATAAAAACAAGTTAAATTGAGTTTTAAATGTCCAAATTGTACCAATATGATCACACAACAATTCTACATTGATCTATATAAATTTTAGTATGTTTTATGATGTTTAAAAGTGATTTTAAGTATGTTTAACATGTCAAAATTTTATAAATTAATTAATTAGGCTTTTAAAGTATGTAATTAGCATAAATTGATCATATAAGTTAAGTAATACATTGTATGATTGATTTGTGTCGTTTTGGGAAGTTTTCAAAGAGTTTTGATAAATTTAGATTGCTGTTCACTTTTCTAAAGTGGCATAAAAAATTTATTAAGGTTTTATAAAGCACAAATAAGTCCCGAAAACTAAGTAGAATTGCAATAGAAAAGAAAAAGTGAAGTATGGAATTGAATAGAGACCATATAAGGAAGTTTTGGACAAAGTTTCCAAATTTAGAAGTTAGTTATAGTTGTTCTAGAATTTAGTCAATAAGGTTTTAATTTAGTTCGGATTTTCCTTGTGTAGGAGACTTTGAATTAGCCCACTTCTAGAAGTTGTGGCAGAGCACAGTTATTATACAAGGTACGTAAGTACTAAAGACAAACATAAGAGTTAGAATGCATGCTTGACTAATTCTAGATTACATGAAATCGTGTGTGCTTGTTTGAATCATGAATTTATATGCATGGCAAGTTTGTTAGTAGCATGCTTTTAAAGTTTGATGACATTCCATGTTAACTAGAAAGTAAAATTTTTATAAACTTGAATTGGAATGTTATGATCAGCTTAATGTGGCCAATAGTTTATTGATCAAGGAAGAAAGTTATTTTAAGTTGGTTAGTTACTCAATCAACAACAAAGATAGTTGTGAATTTTTATTCACATAATTAAAAGAAGTTATGAGCAATTAATTTATATATAATACCACTAACAGTTTGATGTATGGTCAAGAAGAAAGCAAGATATTACCCACTCTCAAGAGGAGGGGTGAATCGAGTGTTGTGAGATTGTTGTAAATTTTTCGATTGATTGTGAGAACAATTAAGAACCAGTTCTCAAGCAACGGAAACAAAAATGCAATAAAATAAACAACACCAAAATTTAATGAGGTTCAACTTCTAATAAGTCTACGCCCTCCACTCACTCACTCTTTTTATTAATCAACTCAGAATAACAAAAAGAATTACACTCAATCACCTATGCACCTATGCACAATATGATTCCCCAACTTCCACCTATGGAAGTTCGACTCAACCTTCAACTATGAAGATTCAAATGAAGATGATCCCAAATCAACTTCCTCAGCAAACTGAACTCACAGAATGCTCAAATTATAACACTTTGTCTCACAATAATAATTAGCCTAAACGCTTACAAAAGAGAGTATAATAAGGCCTAAATGTGATAATAGGGTTCATGCTAGGTTAAGACTTTGAGAGAGAACTTTTGCAATCTATATTCTTCAGTTTTTTGTTCGTGCAAAAGTATTAGGTTTGTATGCCAGCAGATCTCCTTCAATAAGCCTTTGGCTAATACGTTATGTAATATTGCAAGAGAATATTTTCCTTAGAATTATGGAAGTTATTCCATGGAAAATATTCTCACTGATTTTATTTGAGATCAAATAAAATCAGTACAATATAATATAACACACTTGCCATACTTAAGAATATCCAACTTGCATAGCAAACCAAGCATCCGCATAATTTTTGAAATCAATTTTGCGCGGAAAGAAACTTTCCTAAAATACGGATGTATGTAGTAAACTCGAGAGGACTGGTTCAACACTATTCCCAAATTGTTCCGGTCAGCCAAGTTTACTTGTAATTGTCTATGATATGTAACAAGGTTCCTTGTCATCCACAATTAGTTCATCTCTCTAATCTCAACCTTTATAATGCATCTATAAACCTTCATACCACTTATATTGCATCTAAGACTTAAGAGTATGACTCTATGAACTTGGTCTTCATGCAAACTTCAAGACTTGGCTTTATGAGCTTCACCTTATCATCCATTGAACTTGTTTCTTTAGTACCTGCACATGCAAACAGAAACTTGCATACAATATGATAGTTCAATGTAGTTTGTCATCATTCAAAACATAAGCTAGGAACTCAACAAAGGGGCACGCCACCATTCACAAATTAGTCAACGAAAATCATTCAACATTCAACATCCACACCTTCACTCGACTTTCTCTCTCTAAATTCTCTCCAAGTTTCTCTCTCTAAACTTTTATTAAACATTTCTTCAACTTCAATCTTGAAAAACGTTCTTCAAGCATTCAAAGGAAATCGTTTGATAACCGCACGAAAGGTACTTCGAATGAGGTCGAAAGCATCAACAACAGTGTCCTAAGCTCTCTAAATCTCTATTTATGTGATTCATTGCTTTCCTAGAAAAACGACATGCTTAAATAAATTCATGAAACATTGACTAATAATGGCTCGGTTTTCCATTAAAATCAACTTTCTGTAGAAACCTAAACTAGGTTGTTTAGCTTCAAGACCGGAAAGCATGCTATCACATAACACAAAGATAAATCATGTAACACGGCTTAAGGTCCTTAATATTGCCTAATCCTAATGCGGTCACCCTCACATATTACTAGGATAATTTGTGCAATAATCAGAACCTGCCTAGCAACGTTCTTATGTGTTCTTAGGGCTAATACGGAAATATCTATGATATAACTCAATATCATGATTGTGAAATTACATATGAGACCAAGTAAAGGCCGGTATACGTGGGCAGACATTGTGAACTACTCTCGTCCTTACCCTCGTCTTCGAATCCAAAGATATGAGACCTTATCCTTGGATGTCAATTTGCCTTTCCGTGAGCTCCCGAAAAAATCACGGTGGCGACTTCTCTACTTGGGTTTTGAGTTTCTAGACTCACTCCCTAAGCCAAGCATACTCACACTATGAAACAAACTAAAGACATTCAATGTACGCGAAAAAGGGCGCGTGGGCCGGTCACAAAAGTCCCGGGTCCCACAAGTAGTTTTACTGTTTTTCACTGAGTTGGACCAATGGGGAGTGTGCACTATTTTTTAAATAGTGTTTGCTCATCCACCCTTTTAAAGGCGTAAGGATGAGATTGAGTTGTGTCAATCCATCAGATCCACGTGATTAAGAGGATTAGTGTTATTTTTGAGCATATACGGGTTAGAATACATGACAATTACATTCTTGAAGGTTTATTGATTAAAAGATTCAAACTTGGTTGTTTTCTTGAAGAATTCTAGCTTTCGGATTTGGCACATTGTCTAATTTGTGCAAATTTTCACAGGCAGCTCGCTTTGATCTAGGAGACGTGTGAATATGAGTTGGAAAGCTTATTGAATCTAATTTCAAGGAAAAATACTTTCAAAATCCAAGAAAATTCTTAAGATATTGTTTCATCCCGTTTTATTTCGGTAGTCAAACTGGAAATCAGTTTTAAGTTAGATTTGTTTTACTTGGAGTCCAAATATGTTTAGGATTGGTGTGGGACGTGTTTTGTTATTTTGTTTCCTAATTTTTATCTTCTTATATTGGCCTAAAGGCAAGTATTGTTTGCCTATAAATATTTTTTGGTTTTCATGAATAAAATTCAAATCTTGTTTTGTGTCAATTTTATGCATGTGTATTGTAACACACTGGAATTTTCTAACCTCCTACTTCTTATTTTTCTGGAAAACATATTATTAATATTAAGGATTATATTTATTAAAACTTCTAAATATGGAAAAACCAAAGTATTACTGCCACCGTGATAGCGGCTAAGGCATTTATCAAAGTACTACATCGGAAGTCTTAAAACCAGAAACCAAATTAAAATTAAACTTCAAAACAATCTCAAATAAAAATCAGCTTCAAACTTTATTATACTTCGGAACCATATTAATGGCCCTTAAAAACCAAAACTAAAATCTTTAGAAATAAAACAACAATCAAAATAATAGTTAGTAATTCATAAGCACTAAAATAAAGCTACAAAACACAGCTAGCACTCTCACTCCAGCCCATCATGAAATGACATATACCCACTTGTACCTGTAGCTTTACTTATACTAGACAACCACTCACCACAAGTGGGTCATTGTAGGGCCAAGTCCAAGACAAAGCCATGCACACAAAACAAACAGTCAGCAAAGTTGAGTACATAACTACTAAAGACTATGCAACAACAACATGAAATAAAACATACACACATTTTACCTTTGACAACCTTTTACCTGTGCATAGACTCAACAAATTAATTACTATATTTAAACTAGTGGATTCTGCATCGAACGGGTTTCCTACTTAAAAATCGCCCTATTGGGCACAAACTTGGGTGCAACTTCAAGAAAGTATTACTATGTCACATGAAGTGACGGAATTCCAACGCATTATAAATATAAAAGAGTACAACGTCTTGTACTTTAGAAGTCATAGATCATTGTTCCATACGACTCCCCCCATTGTTCATACTCAAGGTATATACGTTCCAAGAGTTTTGATGCAAATCCTCTTACACTTTACGTGATTAACCGGTTTAACAATGTTATGACTCACATGCAACAACCCATAAAAACATTTATCACATAAAGCAAACCATATTAATTATCTTCAATTTAAGGTGATTGAAAATTAATCTCATGTGTGTCCTTTAATTAAACTGAACTTCCTTTACCACACATTAACTGTGAGTGGCTAAATTTTTACTTCCTCCTTGACCACACATTAAACTATGAGTGGCAACATGCATAAAATATTTGCTCATTACTCCTTTTAATCATGTGAATAGAAATTCACAACTACCTTTCTTGTTGATTAAGTAACTAACCAACTCAAAAATAACTTCCTTCCTTTAATTATAAACTATTGGTCAAATTAGACTGATCATAACATTTATTATAAAATCATGCTTCTAATAAAACTTGTCATGCACATAAATTCATGATTCAGACAAGCATAACAATATCTATATAATATATTAAATGGCGTTTCGGACAATGTAAACGCGCCATGTAATCTCCTCAGCTCTCACCTGCATAGCGCCACGTGTACAAGTTGTTTCGAACTTTGTGCCACGTATGCAACATATGATACAATATATCTAAAAGTATAATAGCAACAAGGATTGAACCCATGACCTCTCTTACATAACCCAAGCCAATTACCAACTCATCCAAGTGTTTTTAATGTCTAATAGGTTGTTTTTAATATATATATATATATATATATATATATATTCTCAATCACCTCTCATCATTTAAGAAAGGCGTTTGAGACAACGTATGTGCGTCTTCTAAGCCTCCTCAATCCTCACCATAGTTGCGCCATGTATGCAATGTACTTAAGTTATACTCAACCATTCCACCATGTACGTAAGACACATAAATTATATAATTATTAAACCAAAAATGTAACGTTAACAAAAAATCGAATCTAAGACCTATGTAAGGAAATTCAACACAATTACCAACTAAACTAGATGTTTTTGGTGACCTTTGCCCAATTTTTAAATATATTGTTTTAATAGTAAACTTAAATAACAACAACAAATAACGAACACAGCCTAGTAAAAATCAAACGTGACATACTAAGATAGCACCTTAATTGCCTTTCCCATTGTTACACGTATATTAGGCATGTTGCCCGAGGCAATACCTGGGCAGAAAAAATAGTTTCATATCATAAAGAAATCATCCAAGCATGAATTCTAACTTTTATGTTTGTCTTTAGTACTTACGTACCTTGTGAAATAGTGGTGCTCCGCCACAACTTCGAAAAGTTGACTATTTCAAAGTCTCCTACATAAAGAAAACCGAAACTAAATTAAAACCTTGTTGACTATGTTCTACAACAACTCTAAACTAACTTCTATATTGGAAACTTGTCCAAAACATTCCTTATATGGTCTCTATTCAATTCCCTATTACACTTTAATTTTCTATTGTATGATTACATGTTTTACGGGTCTTATTTATGCTTTATAAAACCTTAATATAAATTTTATGCCACTTTAGAAAAGTGGACAGCAATTTAAAATTACCACAACTCCTTGAAAAACTTCAAACACGACATAAATCAATATAATTATACAATGTATTACTTAATTTATATGATCAATTCATGCTAATTACATACTTTAAAAGCCTAATTATTGACTTTATAAAATCTGGACAGTATGTTAAACATGCTTAAAATCACTTTTAAACTTCATGAAACTTACTAAAAATTATATGTAACATCATAGAATTAATATTTGATCATACTAGCATAATATGAACACTTAAAACTTATTTTAACTTGTTTTTATAAAAATTTCATATTTATTAATTAACTTTAAAGTCATGAAAAACTCATAAAAACATCACAAATTCATGGCAAAACTCTTCTATATTCAACTAACATAATTATGAATCCAATCTATGCTTTAGAATAATTTTTCATAAGCCAAAACATGTTCATAATATTTATTCTATTGAATTTCATGACTACAAAATTTGGACAGCAATTTATTTTATATTCAAAACCTTTAAAAATCAGCCTAAACTTCATAAAATCATCATAAATTCATACGACAACCATTCATGATCATAATATTGAAGTTTAAATCATAAAAACTCATAAAAATCATAACTTTCATACTTTATAAACCCTAATCCAAAATTTTATGAACAACAAATTAATTCATGCTTTAAAACAAATCATAACATCATAAAACATGATTGAAACTTGTAAAATCATGATTAAACATATATATGAGCATGAATTTGCAAGATTGAATCAAAAAGAAAGGAGAATTTTTTTTTTTTTTTAAAGGGGTCCAAAAATATACCAAAGCAAGGGGAGGAGTGCGAGGTAGCGTGCGGTGGCGCGAGGTGGCGATGGCACGGATCCCGAGGCACGACTGCCAAAAAAAGATCTTCCCTTCTTCTTTTTTTTCCAAAAACCGAAACTGAGTGAAATCTGAAAATTTGGGTTTTAAAGGGTATTTATAGGCCCCAAAGTAGGATTTGGAAAAGCCCACACTTATCCTAACAAGTGAAAATTACCTTTAGGCCCTTGCCTCAAAATAAATTAGGAAACTCTTGAAAACTCTATTTTTAGAAGCCTTTTAAAATATTTTATAAAACATAAAATATTATTTATAAGCACCATTGAATATTTTTAATTAAAGCTTATTTTTATTATTATTATTATTATTATTTCCATTTAATATTCTTATTGAACATAATTTTTCAATAAAAATATTAAAATTACTCGTATAAAATACAAAAATACTTCCTTAAAATACGTGAAAATGTGGGGTATTAGATGTATAAAAGCTAATTTGGGATGAGCATAAGTTCAAAATTATTCTTGTGAGTTGAGAGCGAATCATTTCAAAAAATCCTTAGTTTTAGGTGAGTGAAATCTAAAATTAAGTGAGATTAATTCTAATTGTTAGTGTGATGAGGCTGTCGCACACCTATCAAAAATAAACCAAATCACACTAACTAATATACCTAGGGAAGTAGGGATCGAATCCACAGGGAAGCAATTAAACCTATTAGTTCTAAAAAGTTTAAACTGTATAAAGGGCCTTTGAATGTTGAATTAAGACTAGAAAGTTAACTAAAACTAGAACTGAGTCGATTAAGGGAATGAATTTATGACTAAGCCTAGGACATCGGTTCACCACAGAGCAACAAATGAATTGCACATAATTAATTAACAGATTATCAATTTCCTTGAATTAAGGTTCACTAATTCTNTCAATTTCCTTGAATTAAGGTCCACTAATTCTCTCGAATCTAGTCCCCTTCAAAACTCCTCTAATGGCTCTCGCTCACTTAGACTCGTTTTGCCTATTGTCCTTATGATCTAAGTGTGGTAATCTTACCTCTCAACATCGATTTCAACAGTATCAAACTAACAATTAAACCTGGCTAGTATTTAACTGAAAGCAATAAAAGTTGACAACATGAATTCAAGAACATTAATAACCAAACTAACAATTATGAACAAAGCATCAAAATCAATCTATGGATCCCCTAGTCCTAGAAAAGGAACTACTCACGCATAATAGAAACTAAAGGAACCAATTTAACAATAAGAACTGGAACTGAAAACATGACTACAACAATTAAGCTAATTAACATGAACAAAATAACTCAAAAGCATGAACTAGGACAAAAACAGGATCTAAAATTAAAATACTACTAACAATTATAACTAAGGGAAATAATGAAACTAATAAAACAAGAGAAGAAATAAAGAAGAACCTGAAATTGCGATTGTATTGAATGAATAATTAAGTTTTGACAAAAGGGAGTTCTAGAGAGAAACTGAATGAAAAACCCTAAGGAGAAAAATAATCTCCGCTCTAATGTGCTCTAAAAGACCTAAAACAAAAGCTATTTATATGAAAGGTACAAGGCTCGAGCTAAAAAGGTGAAAAACGGGCTCTGGACAAACCGCCAGACCAACCGGGCACAATCCGCCCGATCGGGCGCATGAAGCGAGTGATTTTGGCCTTGGAAGCAATCCGCCCGACTGCCCAGGCGAAATCCGCCCGATCGGGCGCGATCAGTGTTTTCATCCTATCTTCTTGAAAAATGCTAAGTAAATTCCGCCCAACCGCCCGGGCGAAATGGCTTTTTCGCCTAAATCAAGTCAGCTCGTCTTTTAGCTACTCCAGGCTTCATCATAGCTTCCTGAGTACTTCAATTCTAACCTATGGCTTATAGCATCTAGTTGTAACTCATATGATTGCCTCGGAATCAATGCAAAAACACTAAAATCCTGCAAAAAGTCACTAACAAGCACAAACAACTCCATACAACCAAATGTTAGCCAAAATAGCTCCGAAGAGCATAGGTTAGAGTCAAAATAAACTAGAAAAGTGGGTAAAACATAAGAATAAAATACACTTATCAAACTCCCCCAAGCCAAACCTATGCTTGTCCTCAAGCAAACAAACTAAACTGAACAGTGACTTCACCCCAAAACTTTTGAAAATACAATCAACTCAAGCAATTCCGAGGATGTAAGTTCCTATACCAACATATCAAAATCCCCTGACCGCCATCCACTTAAATCAAAATCAATGAGCCAACCATGCAAGAAATAGAAGTCGATGACGAGAGTAGCTCACTCGGTGTCACTCCACACATAAAGTTGAGCATAAACAATGAAGCTCACCCTTAATCCCAAATAAGAATGCAAATGCAATAAGTGTTTAAATGCAAATTTTGAGAACCTAACCCACATCTCACACCTCATGCACGTGTTTAAGGGTAATCACTCAATCCTAATATGAAAGTCGACTCAAAATGCAAGTAATACTTCCTAGCTTTGGCAATTGACTCACTTCACAAGAACTAAAAACATGTACATGCCGATAAAAAAAAGGTCTTTTTAATCTTGTAACGTGGCTAGGGTGATGGGTAGGATAAAGTTTGGGATAATGTGGTGGTAAATGCGGGCTATACGCATATAACAATCAAAGATCACAATTAACATCTCCAACATCAACTCCAACATCAAACCAATTCTCCTAGAATCACATCACACCATAAAACTTTACATTTCAACTACTCCAAATATCACAAGCTTTTCTTCTTCAAAATCTTTCAATTCTTTTTTCATTTCATTTTTCATTTCTTTATTTTTTTTCAACTTTCAAGATTTTTTTCAACTTTGGCTCACGACTCTTAATGACATGTCAAAGAAAAAATCATCACACATACGTAACTAGGCCAATAAAAGATATAACATTTTAATTCTTCATTAAAACTAGCCTAGACATTAGTATGCAGAGCCTTTATGTGAGACCTATGATTAAACTTTTAATCAACAACCATTTCACAATGTTCCTATCTTCCAAAATTTCCAACAAATGCACAACAACAACCAAACAACTCCTCAACTCCCCCAAGCCAAGCTTGGGCATATATCAAATGATTAGAACAAGGCCAAATAAGGTTGTAATGTGGCTAAAATGCAAATGAAGGGTAAAAACCTCAAAATAAGGACCAAGGGAAAATTTGTGAAGGAAATGCCAAAAAGTTGAAAGCTGCTAAAAGAAATGAATGCCTTTTATCATTCGCAACATGTAACATACTAAAGCCAAGCTACTAGAGTCAAATGCTAAAACATGGATCATACATGCACCAGGAACTAAGCACACATGAAAAGAAACAAGCATAGAAATAATGTATGCGGCTCAAATCCTCCCGTTAACACAGTTCAAGCCTCTACTCTACACATGGCTATAATGGCAAAATTAGAAATTGTTTCAAGCTAAGTCAAGTTCAAGTCCAAGTTGGCAATTCCCAAAACATAACTCATCACATGCCCAAATCAATCAAAAACATTTTTAAATAAAATGCGGGTCACAGGGAAGTCCTCATTCAATCATTCAGTAATTCTTAAATCAAAATTAAACTCAATTCATTCAAACCCCATTCAATCTATAAAACAATAAAAACTAAACTAGGAAAGCAGTACAATTTTTTGGTCATATGTAAACTCCTACTTCTAGCAAGTATTACAAACCATATGACTATCCAAAGAAAGCAATAAATCTATACTAAAAAGCAATAAAACTATACTAATAAAGCAATAAATCATACCTCCCCCTAGCCAGACTCTGCAATGTCCTCAGTGCTGGAAGGGAGTAAAGTGAGAGAGAAGAGAGATGGTGGATGGGGTTAGGGGGTCATGAGGGTGGAATATGTATATGGGTAAGAGGATGAAGTTGTGCAAGGATAAGAAAAGGGCGTGGGTGGTAGACGATATTGCGTGTAGCATACATGGATCGAAATTTGACCATGTCTCACTGTTTCGACCATATCTCACAAAATAAAATTTGGATTAACATGATTCTTATTTCATTGGAAAGTAAACTTAAAGAGATTTCCAACGGTAGGTCATACGCTCCGTGGAACGACCTGGAGAAAACGTTATGGTCATTTGAAAATGTCCCTGTGAAAAGCTGCGGACAAGTCTATTCGCCCGACTGCCCGGGCGAAATTTTCGCCTTTATAATTCATGCCTTCTTCACTCGTCCCGTGCGCCCGACTGGGCGGATTTCGCCCGAGTGTTTTGGCGAAGCCCGAGGTGGCACGGGTGCTTCAATTCCTTGCAAATTTTCACCTTAGCAAAGTTCTGAGACTTGTACTCATAAACCGAACTTGACCAAAATCATTAGTACTCTCACTCTCACTCACCAGCATAGATAAAACTTGATTGAGGTATGAAATACTACTACGGAAACAAAATAAAATGAAAAGAAAACTAGACTACTTACGGGTTGCCTCCCGCAAAGCGCTCCTTTAAGGTCATTAGCTTGACCATGTTAAGGAGGGTCAAAGAGGGAACGTGAACCCCATGTAGTTAAAAACTCAAAGAGGCTTGGGGTTTCCGTTCGCTCAATTGTCTCATGATCCTTACATGGAATCTCGCCATTTATCTTATTCACCTTAAAAACATGCTGAGATGAGTTCCAAGGCTTTTGATGTTTCTTACGACGTGTTTTCTTTTTCTTTGGATCCTGACATATCTTGTTATCATCACTATCCCCGTCACCTACAAAAGAATCCAAACACAAAGGAGCCTCCAGAAGATCCTTATTAGGGGATCAAGGCAGATCATTAAGAACAATCTCATTAAGAGTATAAATTGCATGACATGATTGTTCTATCACTGGACGTTTCAAAGCATCATTAAGGTCAAAAGTAACCTTATCATCCCCTACAGAAAGAGTTAAACTCCCATTTTTCACGTCAATAACAGCACCTGCAGTATTTAAGAATGGTCTACCTAGAATAATAGGGATGTGTGCATCCTCCTCCATATCCAACACTACAAAATCAACAGGAATAAAGAATTTCCCGACTCTCACCGGAACATCCTCTAATATACCTTTAGGGTACTTCACTGTCCTATCTGCCATCTGCAAAGTAATGTTAGTGACCTTCAAAGCACTCATATCAAGCTTTTTCCAAATAGACAAAGGCATGACACTAACACTAACCCCTAAATCACATAAAGCTTTGTCAATAAACAGTGGGCCAATGTTATAAGGAATAGAAAAACTTCCCGGGTCTTTCAGCTTAGGTGGTTACTTGTTTTGCAATATGGCACTGCACTCCTTCGTAAGTTCTACGGTCTCCACCACATTCAACTCGTGTTTTCTGCTCAAAATATCTTTCAAAAATTTAGTGTAAGTAGGAATTTGAGTTATCAAATCGGTAAAAGGAACAATAACCTGCAAATTCTTCACAATATCTAAAAATTTACTGAAATGATTATCATTCTTACTCCTGGTCACCCTGTTCGGAAAGGGCAACCTAACCTGTGACCTCGGGATCGTATCAATCGATGTGTCATCTACCTTCTCCTTAGGTGCTTCAGCCTCCTTATCTGGAACTGTCACTAAATCTTCAATCACCACATCATTGGTCTTCTTAGCTCCACATGCAACATCAGAATTAACATCATCAGTAGGCATTTTAGGACCCTCATAAGTAGTTCCACTCCTCAAAGTAATGGCATTGAAATGGTCCCGCGGGGGATTCTGTGGTGCCTGTGATACTGGAGGTGTAGGTTGTGATGGAAGGTGGCCCGGTTGCCTTTGAGCTGTTGATTGTGCAATCCGAGCTATCTGAGTCTCCAGGTGTTTGTTGTGAGCCTGCATTGCCTCCATATTTTTCTGCATCTGCAACATCATATTTTTCAACACTAAAATTTCACCACTAGGTTGAGCCGACAATGGTGGTGCTGATGCTGGTGGCCTACTGAAACCTGGTGGGTGTGGTGGTACATATCTCTGCATCTGCTGGTGTACCTGCTGAGGTGGTATAGTTTGCTGAGGATTCTGCACATTGCTACTGTTCTTGTAGGAAATATATGGATGATCCTTCCAGCCCAGATTATATGTATTGGAAAATGGGTTGTTCTTGTAGGCTTGAAAGGCACACACTTGCTCTACTGAACTGGCTTGACAGGGAACTATGACAGCAATCACAGAAAGGGTCAGTGCATCCCGAAAGTGCAGCTACAGGTGATGGTGGAGGAGCTGTAGTACCAATCTTATCAAGCTTCTGACTTATGGCATTGATCTGTGCAGCTAAACTCTCATACTTATCATCAACTACATGTTTTCCACCCTTCTTGGCATGCCCTCTAAGGTTACCAAACTGTGAATTATGAGTAGCAATTTCATCAATCAGTTCATATGCAGCATTGACCTCCTGGTTCATGAATCGACCATTAGCTGCAGAATCTAACAAAGCTCTACTCTCATTACCCAAACCATTGTAGAATGATTGAACTAAAAACCATTTCTCAAGCCCATGATGAGGACACATTCTCAATAACTCCTTGAACCGTTCCCAAGCATCATAAAGTGACCCATCTGTCTCCTGATTAAAATCAATAATTTGACTCCTCAATAAAGCAGTTCTCTGTGGTGGATAGTACTTCCTCTGAAAAGGAAGAGCCAAGTCGTCCCAACAAGTAATTGTAGCCATATTAAGATCATTCAACCAGGTTCTAGCTTTGTCCTTCAACGAAAATGGGAACATTCTCCTCCTAATGTAGTCCTTAGAAACATTCATTTGCTTGATAGTATCACAATATTGGAGGAAATTTTGCAAATGTAAATTCGGATCCTCCTTCAATGTCCCTGAAAACTGATTTCGTTCAACCATATTCACAAGAGCCGGTTTCAGTTCAAAATTAGCACCATCGGTATCAGGTACTGAATAACCTCAAGCCATAGACTCCGTACTAGGTAAGGAATAGTCTCTCAATGAACGGGTCACAGGTGGCGGTGGTGGAGGTGGCGGTCCTCTACCCTGTCCTTCTCCTTTGGCAGCCATTTCGACCTCTAAATACCTTTCAAACAACGGGTTGAAGGTGAACTCGAAAAACTGAGACAAATCAGAAACAGTTTCCTCCACAGATCGAGGAAGAAATATTCGGCGTCTACTACGTCTCAACCGCTTCAGAAATACTTGCTAGAACTCAGGAAAAATCAAAATATCAGGCTCATGGTCGTTTTGCATAAACCTATAAACTTGCACAAAATGGAAACTCCGAGAAAAGATGAGAAACTGCCTCAAAGAACCGAATAGTTCTTTGAGACTAAGAAAATTAAAAAGAAAACAGTATAATCCCGACTAACAGAATTAAAAATTGCCTCCCCGGCAACGGCGCCAAAATTTGATGAGGTTGTCGCACACCTATCAAAAATAAATCAAACCACACTAACTAATATAGCTAGGGAAGTAAAAATCGAATCCACAGGGAAGCAATTAAACCTATTAGTTCTAAAAAGCTTAAAACTGTATGAAGGGCCTTTGAATGTTGAATTAAGACTAAAAAGTTAACTAAAACTAGAACTGAGTCGATTAAGGGAATGAATTTATGACTAAGCCTAGGACATCGGTTCACCACAGAGCAACAAATGAATTGCACATAATTAATTAACAGATTATCAATTTCCTTGAATTAAGGTCCACTAATTCTCTCGAATCTAGTCCCCTTCAAAACTCCTCTAATGGGCCTCGCTCACTTAAACTCGTTTTGCCTATTGTCCTTATGACCTAATTCTGGTAATCTTACCTCTCGGCATCGATTTCAACAATATCAAACTAACAATTAAACCTGGCTAGTATTTAACTGAAAGCAATAAAAGTTGACAATAGGAATTCAAGAACATTAATAACCAAACTAACAATTATAAGCATCAAAATCAATCCATGGATCCCCTAGTCCTAGAAAAGGAACTACTCACGCATAATAGAAACTAAAGGAACCAATTTAACAATAAGAACTGGAACTGAAAACATGACTACAACAATTAAATTAATTAACATGAACAAAATAACTCAAAAGCATGAACTAGGACAAAAACAGGATCTAAAATTAAAATACTACTAACAATTATAACTAAGGGAAATAAGTAAACTAATAAAAACAAGAGAAGAAATAAAGAAGAACCTGAAATTGCGATTGTATTGAATGAATGATTAAGTTTTGACAAAAGAGAGTTCTAGAGAGAAACTGAATGAAAAACCCTAAGGAGAAAAATAATCTCCGCTCTAATGTGCTCCAAAAGACTAAAATAAAAGCTATTTATATGAAAGGTACAAGGCCCGAGCTAAAAAGGTGAAAAACGGGCTCCGGACAAACCGCCCGGCCAACCGGGCAAAATCCGCCCGATCGGGCGCACAAAGCGAGTGATTTTGGCCATGGAAGCAATCCGCCCGACTGTCTGGGCGAAATCCGCCCGATCGGGCGCGATTAATGTTTTCGTCCCATCTTCTTCAAAAATGCTACGTAAATTTCGCCCGTCCGCCCGACTGCCCGGACGAAATGGCTTTTTCGCCTAAATCAAGTCAGCTCGTCTTTTAGCTACTCCAGGCTTCATCATAGCTTCCTGAGTACTTCAATTCTAACCTATGGCTTATAGCATCTAGTTGTAACTCATATGATTGCCTCGGAATCAATGCAAAAACACTAAAATCCTGCAAAAAGTCACTAACAAGCACAAACAACTCCATACAACCAAATGTTAGCCAAAATAGCTCCGAAGAGCATAGGTTAATAAAATACACTTATCATAGTGAAACAATTCAAATTCTTCTCAACCTATCCATTAATTTGTGATTTTGGTGAGTGAAGCAATAATTGTGAGTTAAGATTCTTAGAGAATTATAAGTGATTGAAACTTATTTGAACCTAAATTAATTTTAATAGCACTAAAGACCTAGAACCTCCAAAAATACACATCACAATAGTTGTAGAATGGAAAGAGGTTTTTGGGCACTCGATAATAAACTAATAATACACAAGTTAACAACAGTTTAATTAGTCCCCTAACCCTAAATATGTAGTAAATAAAATTGAGTCCCCAAACCCTAAATAAGCCCGAACTTTTTTATGGCCATCATGCAAAGAAATTTTATTCAATACTTAGGCCCTATTCATTTGCACTTATTTCCAGTTTAATTCAGTACGTTTCAATTCAATTAAGTCCAATTATTTTCAGTTATCACTTATTTTTATTTTTAAATATTTAATTTTTTATAATTAATTTTTTATTTTATTAATATAAACAAATTATTAACTATTTTAAAAATAAAATATAATTTTAAAAATGAAAAAAAAAATTATAATTTTGAAAAAATTTATGTTTCAAAAAAAATATTAATAAAAAATTAAATTAAAGATATTATCATAAAAAACAAAATATACAATGAAAATGAAAAAAAAAAGTTTAATTCAAATTAATGTCTTTCAGATCAATTAATCAAGTTCAATTTTTTTTTTTTGTTTACAGTAGTCAAGTTCAATTTAATGCTTTTAAGTTCGATTCAATTCATTTAAAATAAGCCAAAAAAAAAGGAACATAAAGATTATATCTTGAGCCGCTAAAAATCCGAAAATCTTTTCAACCAATACAGCTCACTCAAAGTATTTAAGCTTACCAAAGTCTCTGATAACTTCAGTAAACTTATCAAAGTTAGGTACTACTATCCTGTCAGCCTGCCAACCTAAGTTGCATTGAGTTGGGAATGGAGTCGAAAACAAATACGAATACAGATTCTAAAAACAAAAAATCTAAAATAATGTTCATAAGTACATCCAATTATAACATAAAAAATCAAAATCGTCCCCAATATAAAAACAAATCAGGTTCGGAAACGACTAACCTTTAAAAGTACCCTGACTCATGACTATTTTACCAACTTCCAACATTGAAAAGTCAAAAATAAATAAAAAAAAAAAAACCAACTTCCAATGTTGTCAAACAACAACAATAAAAGCTCTTCTAGAAAAACCAAAACAATGAACTGAATTGCATTAATCTCCATACTTGTTATCTCCTTCACAAACAAATGGCGATGAATCTCCATTTTTTCCACCATTTACAACCTTCTTTTACCACTAAACATGACTACTTTACCTCCAAATCATCTCTTTATTTCCGAAAACCGTCAATTTTCTCTCTTAAAACCCGACTTTTAAACCACAATAATAACAATTCATCATCTTTTGCAAGTCTTGCTTTATTACAAGATGTTGGTGCTACGGCTTTGGTGCTTGGTAGTGGTTACACTCTCGTTTCTGCCTTTGATCTTCTCACTAGCCGTAGTATTATTCCTCAGGTTTTGGGTTTCTTTTATTTTTTCAGTTTTGATATTTTTTACTTGTTTGTGAAATGATTTAATTGGTGTTTATTTCATTTGACAAGCTTACAATTAGAAAGTCATGAATTAATATGATTTTAGTTTGACTTTGAAATTATTTTTTATTTTGACGGTTAAAGTTAGGCATGTTCTTGTCGGCTTATTTGTACTGACCTAAACTAATTTGAGTAAACTTATTATACTGAGCTTATTTTTATTAATATGAATTTATTTGTATTGAACTGAATTTTTATTTATTGAAATCATTAACAATTGAAACTTATTTTTTTCTGAATTGAACTTATTCTTGTTGAACTAAATTTATTTTTGCTGAAAATAAGTAACAATAAGGCTCCATTTGGCAGAGCGTAAAAACATCTTCTATAAAAAGTGTTTTTCTCCCCTTCCCAATTTTATATTATTTGGTACACACAGAAATGTAAAATCATTTTCCATGGGAATAAATTTTTTCTTACCATGTTGAAAAACTATTTTCTTTCCAAAATGGAAGGAAAACAATTTTCCTCCCATCTCCTTATACACTCTTTCCTCACTATCTCCTTCCACCTCCTTCATTTTCCCTATTTTCATTCACTTTTTTTACGGGCAACCAAATAATGGAAAATTGTTTTCATGAAAATTGTTTTCCATGGAAAACTATTTTCAATGAAAATCATTTTACATTGAAAATGTTTTACACCCTACCAAACGGGCCCTAAGACGAGAAGAACAAGTACATAGATTGATTGAGAAAAGGTTAATGAAGGAAAAGTAACGGAAGGAAATGAGGGTTGGGGTTAGAGACTTAATGAAGAACGTGACATTCATTTCTAGGTGAAGCAAAGACATTGGGAAGATCAATATTACTATAGGTCTATAGCTAATGAGTGAAAATATAATTTCCTCACATGACACAAACTTGATCAATTAGGAACCTCCAAGCATCAAAAAAAGAGTTCAAAACTTTTCCATGATTTTGATCAATTTCGATGTCATACATCGTATTGTTATGCCACTCTAATTTACAGTGAATTCTGCTGGTACAGTAGAATATCAAATATTGCTGTAATTTTGTTTATTCTATAATGTTTGATTGCATCATTGTGAGTTGAAAGGACTTCGTTAGAAGCATTAGATGAGAGTGTCTATTGACGTTCAATTGGATAAAATATCCATGAATGGCATCTAGTAGAATCATTTAGGAAATTTTATCGAAATTATAAGGGAACCCGTTTTTTAAGGATGGAGTTTACATGGGTAACTTTCTAATCTTGGTTTTTGTTTAAAGTCCTGATTTCATTCTTTTCACATCGTACATTGAAAGAAGTAACTTTGAGAATATCATCATTTTAATCAATTTTTATGTCAATTAAAATTTGCTTGTTTACACGGTTTGCAAGCTAGCCTTCAAGAATATTTGAATACAAAAACTTATATAAGACAATCTTGTTTGTTAAAACCATTCGATAGTTAGACAAAAGTGGATACTAATATTTTTTTTTTTGTGAATAGTTAAAAATTTATGAATATTTAAGGTGTTACCAGGACTTTTTATAAATAAAAATAGTTAAGGAATCATTTTATTGTGAAATAGGTTTCTTTCTTGATATGCATATCTACTCTACTTGAGTCTTATCGACCCCCTGCTATTATGTATTGACTGAACCCTAAGTTTAAGTGGCTGATAATTTTGTGATTTGCAAGGGACTTGATGATATTTAGATGATTTCATGAAAAAGTAACAAAAGGCAGAAAATCAAAGTTGGGAGAGGTTATTCAAAATCTTAAATCTTGTAATGGTATTCTTGTGTTTGTCATAAAATACCTATTGATTTAAAAACTGCTGTAGGGACTGAAAAGAGTGTTGGTGCAAATATGGTTGCTTAACAATAAGTAGAGTTTTGTATTTCTTTTTGTCCATGAAACCTAGATAAAGTTATTTTCTAAGTTATCTTACTATAATCTTTTCAAAAAAAAAAAAAATTATCTTACTATAAATGTTAAACCTGGGATGCACCTCACCCACAAATTTACCAAAGTTTACCTACATTTTAGATTGATTTTCTTGTTTTGACCTCAATTCTCTTCACTAGTTCGCTTCTTCACTTCAACCTTTCTCTCTCTTTACTCTTCGCATCCACCCAACACCACCACCTAGTGGTGGCCATCGGTTCGGTTGAGTTGGGTTGGATTTGGCTACGCTACGCTGGTTGGGTTGGAATAGGATTTTTTTGAACCGTGTTCAACACCACCACCTAGTGGTGGCCATAAGGGATAGAGGAATATTTTTGCGGATGACCACATGGAATGATTAAATTTGGTTCATGTAGTCGACCCTAGTTAAGGGAGTAAGACTTTCATTGATTGATTGATTGATTGAGTGATGTATTAAACATTAAGACATTATGGTTAATAATGCCTTGATTTTGGTTCATTTAGCTTTCCCCAATTATGAGACTAAGTGATGCGAATTTTCATGATTCAAAAACTCACAAGGGATATTGAAACTAAACTCACAAATTTCTAAAGGCTATGCCACCTAATTTTGGTTGATTGATTAGTTTTTCTTTGATTAAAGCCTAAGCACCCTCAAAGCCACTAATCAATCGACACACAAGAGTATATAGGAAATCTCCCAACTCTCAAAAGAAATTGGAATTTTTGTTTTAGAAGTAAAACAAACAAAACTTGTATTCAACTCAAAAATATATGATTTGTTACAATAAAATTGATGGGTATCTATAGTCGTAACCATCAACTAAATCCAGACATCATCTAACAAACCCTAGCATATCCTACAAACTAGAAACAACGTTGCAAGGCAAGGAAAACAACAAACAAAACAAATCCTAAACACACCTTGCACAACAAGCTGAAATTTTGAGCAACAATCCTACCTAAATTAGGAAACTAATCTAACAACCTAACTAACAAAATAACTAACACAAATATCCACCAAAATCCTCCAAAAAAGCACGGAACTTTAGTGTTGCCCAACAACACTATAAACACTTGAAAAACCCGCCATAAAATCCTTTGTACATTTGGTTTGTTTTCTTGATTTTTGCTTTAATCTTCAAGAAACCTTTCAAGATCAAATCTTCAATTAAGAAACTTTTAAGAATGCATTTCCCTTGACTTTTAGAGTATTATGATGGATGACACATTTCTAAGACTCCAAAGCAATAAAGCCTAAAATGAAAAACCATATCAAGTGAAGTGGGAGAAAACCTATAGGCAAAACCAACTTATTCCCTTTATTCAACTATTTTTCCTTTGATTTGCGTGCCATGCTAAGTGTGTGTGACCATGCACATGCAATTTCCAACCCTAGATGCACCCATTAGACTTGAGTCTTCATAAGCAATCCATTCTCCCATAGTTGCATCTTTTCTAGCAGTTTTTAATCAGTGTTAATGATCATATATACTTGTATCACTAAGGCTTTGGTTGATTTGTTGATATTAACAATCAAGACATTAAGCTGTGGTAGGTTGAGGTGCACTAGGAAGTGGGTTGGGTTCATGTGGTGGGGTGGGGTGGGTTAGGGTAGGATGGGGCAAGTTATGTCATGTGTTGGTTGGTTGGGTTGGCGTATGGGTTAGCGCCACTTAGCGAGCTCGGTCTTGAATTTGATTAGGTTTTGCTAAGTTTTATAGGTTACATGGCTTAATGGGTTTTTTTTACTTTCTTTTATTCACAAACTATTGGCTTGGTAAAGTGTGTCAAAGATAAGAACCATAAGGTTTTGGTTCAAGATGAAGACATAAAAGACAGGTGGCAGGGAACTTTGATGAATTGTTTAATGGCAGTTAACGAGGGGTCACAGGAGATACGTTAGTGGATGCGGAGGAAATTTAAATGGAATATGTGCGGAGGATTAGAAGGGTAGAGGTGGAGACTGCTTTGAAAAAGATGAAATCATAGAAAGCAGTCGGTCGTGATGGTATACAAGTGGAGGTGTGGAGGTGTTTGGGTAAGTTGGGTATTGAGTGGCTAACAGATTTGTTTAACAAGGTCTGGAAGACTTCGAGGATCCCACAAGATTGGCGAAAGAGCACTCTGGTTCCAGTTTATAAGAACAAAGGAGATGCCCAAGATTGTTCTAACTATCGAGGGATCAAGCTTATGAGCCACACTATGAAGTTGTGAGAGAGGGTGATAAAACATAGGTTGAGGGCATGCACAAGCATCTCTGAAAACCAATTTGGTTTTATGTGTGAGAGGTCCACTATAGAAGCAATTTATTTGTTAAGGCAAATGATGGAGTTTTATAGGGCGCGGAAGAAGGACCTCCATATGGTTTTCATTGATCTAGAGAAGACTTATGACAAGGTTCCAAGAGATGTTCTTTGGTGGGAAATGATGAAGAAAGGTATACCACGAAGGTATATTTACATGGTTAAGGATATGTATCGGGAGGTGTCCACAAATGTTAGGACTTGTGGTGGGTTGACTAAAGACTTTCCGATAACAATTTGGGCACCAAGGGTCGGCGTTTAGTTCTTTTCTTTTTGCAATAGTTATGGATGAAGTAACAAGGGCAATACAAGATGAGGTAACATGATGTATGTTGTTTGCGGATGATATCGTATTGGTGAGAAACTAAAGAGGGGCTTAATGCCAAATTAAAGCAATGGGGACAGACTGACAGAGGTTTGGAGTCTAGAGGGTTTAAGCAAAGTCGGAGTAAGACGAAATATATAGAATGCCGCTTTGGGACTCAGNGCCGCTTTGGGACTCGGGGGGGGGGGGGGGTAAGTGATGTAGTGGTAAGGTCGGATGGAAAAGCCTTAGATATGGGGAAATGTTTTAAATATCTCAGGTCATTTATCCAAAAGAATGGTGATATTGACCAAGATGTGACACATATGATTAAATCTGGGTAGCTTAAATGGAGAGCAGCCACAGGAGTGTTATGTGACAAAAACATCTCGTTAAAGTTGAAGGGGAAATTCTACAGGATTGCCATAAGACCAGTGCTGCTCTACGGTACAAAATGTTGGACTTACAAGAAGGAGCACATTCATAAAATAGGAGTTACGGAGATGCGGATGTGCGGGAACACTATAAGGGATAGAATCAGAAATGAAGTAATTCGCCGAAAAGTTGGTTTCGCAGACATAGCAAGCAAATTAAGGGAAAATCGCTTGTGTTGGTTCAGACATGTGAGACGGAGACCTGAGGGAGCGCCGGTGCGACGAGTGGAACGATGGGATCATGGAGATCTCAAACGAGGTAGGGGGAGACCGAAAATGACTTGGTGGGAAGGGGTTAGAAAGGATATGAAGCTTTTAGATTTACAAGAGAATGACGTTTTTGATCGCAGGGGATGGAGAAGGAAAATTTATGTGGATGACCACATGGAATGATTAATTTTGGTTCATGTAGCTAACCCCTTTTTTTGGGATTAAGGCTCAATTGATTGATTTTATTCACAAATTATTATAAAAGGTTAATGCCCAGATGATTGATATCTATCAATCATCCGAAGCCTTAGTCTCATAATTGGGATTGGCTACGCGAATCAAAATCAAGGCATTATTAACCATAAGGCCTTGATGTTGAATAAATCAATCAATCCAAAAGGCCTTAGCCCCCCTACATTTTGAATGTGCTTTTTCTTATAAGCCCACAAGGCTTATAAGAAGGCCTTGATGTTGAATAAATCAATCAATCAAAAAAGCCTTAGTCCCCCTACATTTTGAATGTGCTCCTTATTAACCACAAGGCCTTGATGTTGAATAAATAAATCAATCAATCAATCAGAAAAGCCTTAGTCCCCCTACATTTTGAATGTGCTCCTTAAAAACCCAACATTTTGTACCTTAGAGGAGGCAATGAATTTTTCGTTCAACTTTAAAGAAATGTTTTGGTCACACAACACTCATGTGGCTGCTCTCCATTTAAGCCACTGTGTGACACTTCTTGGCCCAAGATATTTGAAACATTCCCTCATATCTAAAATTTTTCCATCCAACTTCACCTTAGCATCGCTTTCCCTCCTTCGTGTCCGAAAGCGGCATTTCATATACTCCGACTTAGCTTAAACCCTTTAGACTTAGCTTGATGTTTAATAAAAATAAAAATAAAAATAAAATTTAAAAAAACAATAGTGTAGTGGGTTGTTGTTTGGGTTGAATTGGATTGTCGAATTCAATCGGTTTGGTTTGTGGGTTGGGTTATAAATTGAGGTCATTTTTTTGAAAAAAAAAAAAAAGGGGAAGATTAAACAAGCGAGTTGGTTCATGGATATTGGGTAAAATTACAACCCATGACCCACACCCATGGTATGAGTTTGTGGGCTGGGTTGGGTTGTGGGTCTAGCGGGCTTTATCGAGATGATGATGAGAAAGTAGATGAGAAAGAGTTGATTTTAAGACGCTTTGAAATTCAAGGAATTCGTTCATTGAAAAAAAAAAAAAAAAGGGGAAGATTAAACAAGCGAGTTGGTTCATGGATATTGGGTAAAATTACAACCCATGACCCACACCCATGGTATGAGTTTGTGGGCTGGGTTGGGTTGTGGGTCTAGCGGGCTTTATCGAGATGATGATGAGAAAGTAGATGAGAAAGAGTTGATTTTAAGACGCTTTGAAATTCAAGGAATTCGTTCATTGAAA
>PYUH01000060.1:1393696-1442971 GCA_016808085.1 Suaeda aralocaspica | reverse complement strand
AAAAAAAAAAAAAAGGGGAAGATTAAACAAGCGAGTTGGTTCATGGATATTGGGTAAAATTACAACCCATGACCCACACCCATGGTATGAGTTTGTGGGCTGGGTTGGGTTGTGGGTCTAGCGGGCTTTATCGAGATGATGATGAGAAAGTAGATGAGAAAGAGTTGATTTTAAGACGCTTTGAAATTCAAGGAATTCGTTCATTGGGATTACATGGATTTGGATTAGCTTAAGGTCATTGTTGCTAACACTCATAGTGCTTGAATAGGGTACACCTTTTGGAAAGTTAGGTTGAATTGGGGTAACAAGTTGGTTTTGCCTATGAGTTTTTTCCCAATTCACTTTATAGGAATTTTCTCATTTCAAGCTTGTTTCTTTGAGTCATTAGTCATAGTTGGTCTACAAGACATGAGGAACATGTTCTTGAATATCTCTTGATTAAATGATCGAATCTTAAAGAGTTCTTGAAAGGTTTTCATAAATTACGCAAAAACGAGCAGCATAGAGGTGTATGGATTTTGATGATTTTTGAAGGCTTTGGGTTGTCTTTGTTTTTGTGGTTGTTAGCTGATTTTTAGTTTGTTGTTTGTATTGAAATTTGATCTATAAGTTTGTTAGGCTAGAATTTCAAAGTTGTTAGTTAGAGTCAAAATTGGATAAACAAAAGTGTTTTTTCCTTGGCGCACAAGGAAATTGGTTTTCCTCATTGTTTTGCTTAGGTTTCCGATTTTTCTATTTTGTTAGGAAGGTTGTTAGAGGAAATCTAAGGTTGTTAAGATTTATTTACTATAAATATCCAAGTTTGTTAGCAATAAAATCTAAATTTCAAGTTTTTAAAATACAATTGTTTTACTCGTGAATTTGTGTGAGTGTCATACAAAACAACTTTGTGATCGTTGAGTGTTTGAGAGTTGAAAGGCTTCAAATATTCACCCTAGTTTTAGGATATGTGATTTAGTGTTCTCTCAAAGAATACAACACCCTCAGAATTAGGTTGTGAGTGTTCCAATCTAAAACTAAGACCTAAATTCGTAACTTTTTTTTTTAAGCGAAGATAAAATTCATTAATTGAAAGCCATACGGCATACATTAAAGAAAATAAAAATGCATCCTAAATAAGTCAAGTAGCATTCTTTTAGAGTAACTATGATGATGAAGAACATGATCTGAAACTGACACGTAGTCTCTGATTGTTTGCTGAAACAAGCAGCTATCTATGAGGGAGTAAATCATTGTGACATAGTTTGGAGAAGAAATTCCTTCACTTGACCAGATAGATTACATCCTCAATTTCAACACCAATTGCAAAGTTATATGACTCACGATGCAGGAACCAAATCTCTCAAATAAAAACCTAATACCAAATTATAATCTTCCAAAGGGGAGGGAAGAAGAGAAAGATAAATTCCAAACTCTCACAAAAAGAGAGAACAAATCCAAAGGAAGAAAACTCTCCTGAAGAGAGAGGAAGGAGGATTATTAATGACTAAGCATCTAAAAACTAAAGCAAAAATAATAATAATAATAATAATAATTATAAAATATTGGCGCTTACCATCATCAAAGAGATGATGACGGTAGCCCCTTGTGGCTGAATTATTTATAGGGGTTTTTAGGTTTTTTATAGAGAAAGGGAGAGAAGAGAGAGGCTCACGTATGGTTTGCAATAACCAAAGTTTATTTGGTACAAATTTATCTTAAGTTTGAGCCCTTAGTTTAAACATAAGGTATAGATCATTGGCCACCTCTGCCACCTCCCTTAACAACTACACCAAATACCACCGCCATCCTCACACTCCCTCGTAACCACCAACCATCGCCACCACTGAACATCACCACACCAGTACTCACATGTACCACCAAACCTCCACTAATCGCCACCACCAAACAACATGTCCTCCCAAAGACCCTGGAAGGAATTCTTAGAGGAGCCATGAAGGAAAAAGAAGAAGGGTCACCAGCGGCGACATCTGAATAAAGTGTCGGCATGAATTTTTATAGGTACCAATTGATTAGTGTTGTCATTTCTATGATTTGCATTTTCCCCTTTAGAAAAATGATGTGGCCAATTTGATATGCATAGAGCCATAGAGATTTGATGTATCAATCAGTATCTTTGTGAGTCTTTTAGTCTTGTTAGGCAGGATTGCTTACAATGCTCATTGTACCTTTAACTTTTCCAGTCTCTTTACTTTAGGGAGCATGTTAGAACCTGACTAATGCGTAGATAATTGGGGGGCAATTCTAGCAGAAAGCAAATCCATATACATGTTATCTCATAATCTTATCCTTTTTATTGTTTAGGAAAACATATTATCTGATAGTTGAACTTTTTCTACTGGAGCAGAACTTGAGCAGAAAACTAGTCCATATAATGTCTGGGTTGCTTTATGTGGCCTCTTGGCCACTTTTCAGGTAATTGCTTACACTTTCAACTCTCTTTAAATAGAGTATGCTATGCTGAAATTTGAAATTTTCTGCTCAACATGTTCCTAGAATAGCACCTCAATTGAAGCTCGGTATTTTGCATCCCTTGCACCACTTGCAAATGGTTTGAGACTTGTGATCCACGGGCTCTCACTTGCAACAGACGAAGGCCTCATCAAGTCAGTTACTCGAGAAGGAAAACCAGAGTAATCTTCTCAAATTCTTGTAGGAAAACAAATATTATCCCATTGAAAGTGTTTGTAACAATTGTCATGTTTCCATATTGCAGAGAACTGCTAAGAGGTCCATTATACTATGTTCTGATTTTAGCATTCTGTGCGCTTGCTTTCTGGCGTGATTCTCCAGTTGGCCTGTTGTCATTGGCTATGATGTCTGGTGGTGACGGTAAACCCTTTGATTGATCTTTACCAAATTTAATATTATGTACTACTTGCAGCTTCTATCCCAAATTGAGTGGCTACATTTGCTATTCTAATCCCAAGTACAATCTTTTGACATATAATACGTCAATAAATAAATTTATAGTAGATATTTTGAATATATATTGGATTGGCATGAGAAGAGCTCCTGGGAAATAGGAAGAGGAAATGCACCTTTTATTTATGCTGGCATTCACCAGACTTACACTCCGGCTTTGAATGTTGTTGTGGATGTGTACTACTTGCAGCTTCTATCCCAAATTGAGTGGCTACATTTGCTATTCTAATCCCAAGTACAATCTTTTGACATATAATACGTCAATAAATAAATTTATAGTAGATATTTTGAATATATATTGGATTGGCATGAGAAGAGCTCCTGGGAAATAGGAAGAGGAAATGCACCTTTTATTTATGCTGGCATTCACCAGACTTACACTCCGGCTTTGAATGTTGTTGTGGATGTGTACTACTTGCAGCTTCTATCCCAAATTGAGTGGCTACATTTGCTATTCTAATCCCAAGTACAATCTTTTGACATATAATACGTCAATAAATAAATTTATAGTAGATATTTTGAATATATATTGGATTGGCATGAGAAGAGCTCCTGGGAAATAGGAAGAGGAAATGCACCTTTTATATATGCTGGCATTCACCAGACTTACACTCCGGCTTTGAATGTTGTTGTGGATGTGTACTTCACCTTGAAAAAGGATTCTAGACAATTTAAACAGGTGCAACAAATCCATGCAGTGTTGTTGTGGCAGTTTTACTATGATCAATATCTCTAAAGAAAATCTGAAAAAAAAAAGTGGTGCTTTACTGTTTTGTGCCTGTTGATAATTCCCTAAGTTGCCTTCTAGCTTTGGTGCCTTGGCTCTGTTTGGTTGTGTTTTTGGTGTGCTGTTGTTACTTTTCTGTACCCTACAAGTCTAAAGATTATTTTGGTAGTTATCTTCTATTTTACCAAAACTTAAGAGTTGGAATAAACAATAACAAAACTAAAAGAACCTACATAGATAGTTTTGTTCACTTGTTATTCTCTCTCTCTCTTTTGACTTTGTGACGTGTAGGAATTGCCGATATAATGGGAAGAAAATTTGGAGGCGCAAAGTTACCATATAATGAGAAAAAGAGTTGGGTTGGTAGCATTTCCATGTTTGTTTTTGGTTTCTTGGTATCGCTTGGGTGAGTATACTTTCATATGTAATCAATCAAGTGAACTGAATGATTTTAGCCTTGTGTATGTTACTATGCTCTGTAATTTTGATGCATTGATGCGTGTTGTATTGATGCTACAGGATGCTGTACTACTTTTCAGCTCTAGGGTACTTGGTGGAGTTGAATTGGAGCTCAATGGCAATGAGGGTTTCAGCAGTCTCGCTTGTAGCCACAATAGTTGAATCGCTTCCAATTGCAATGGTGATAGATGATAACCTTTCGGTACCTCTAGTGACCATGGTTGCAGCATACATCATTTTTTGTTTCTAGCTTTTCTTTCTTTTTTTGGCAGAATGTTTCTAGCTTTGGTCTGAATTCAGAAAGGCTCAAATTCTTTCCTGACTTTATTTTCCTCCATTCTTTCCTAAATTCTGAATGGCTTGTACTATTGGAATTGTAGATTTAATATAGGTGATATGTTGTATTATTCGGGTATACTTGTATTTATACTATACAAACATAAAATTTGGCCTAATTATTGTTAGGCTTATTTGCTCATGTTAGGTGGTGTTTGCTCATGCTTTTGTATCTTGTATGTACTTACCTTTTTTGACTACATGCGTCAAGTTTCTCTTGATGTATGACTTTGTGATTATACAAATGATACTTAGGGCGCTGTATTGTTGTAAGTTTTTAATGGTGAATGGAGTGTTTTGGTTGTTTTTTACTCATATTAAATTGCATCGAACTAGATTAAAAACTTTTTATTTACTTTTAGTTTCCTCCAAATATTAGATTGGTTCTAAATACTTAGTTTTAGGGAATGAGTTGTATTGTTGCAAGTTTTTAATTGAATAGTTTTAAGTGTCTATTAAAGCAAATGGTTGATAATTGAAGTAATTAACAAGAATAAATTGAAATTTAAGAAGCAAGAGTAAAAAGAGACAAGAATTTGGAAGGTGGGAAAATCCTTTAAGCAAATTACTTGAAAACTATAAAATCCACCTAAGCTAAGGAGAATACGTTGTAAAGATTTAATTCATGTTTACAAGAGTAATCTCTCACCACTCAACTCTCAAACACAATGATTGCAAAATAAAAATCCTATCTCTCATGTATGTGTTTGTGTTTTGCTTTGTGAATATAGAACAAAATAACCCAATTGGATATTTATACCGCTGACAAAATAAGTTCGGGGTAGCAGGCCAACACGACAACATCATATATCACATGGGCGTGTTATGGTAGACAAAGTCATCCAGAAGCAAAATGACTATTCTGTAAACCAAGTAACGTGGGCATGTCACTTTTGACACGGGCATGTTGACTTGTGCAGATTGGCATAGATAAGTCATCTTCAAACGGCCATAACTTCCTCGTTTTTCTATCAAATCAAGCATATGCCCTATCATTGGAAAGCTCTTAAAACAAGCTTTCACCTCCAACTTGAATCGCCCGGTGGTATGCGCAGTTGAAGTAGAACCATTAAACTGTTCCTTTCTTAACACGAGTTTCTAACTCCTTAGCTATACGTTGATCCTCGATTGATTATGAATCACATCCAATAGTGTCTTGAGTGGTTCCAACTTGTAATGTTTTGAATTTTGGATTTGATTTTGTGTTTTATTAAAGTTTTAAAAATAAATTTCCACCGTTGTTTCTATAGCCTTAATGTTTTATCACGTGATGAAAGGCTTACACTCATATGCGGCTGGTCGCATGTGATTTACTATGCGGCCAATTGGTTTTAAGTTTACTAACTGAGCTCAAACAAAGTTAAGACCCATTACCATCTGTCTTTCATTCCACCAACTTACCAAGTATAACACATTAAACATCTTGTACTTTTTCCTTTATCATTATTTTTTGCCTCCTCCAATCTCTACTTTGCTCAATTCTTTACCACTATTTTCTCTCTCCTCTTACCACAATTTCTATTGAATTATATTCTTGTAAACTATGAATTTCTTCGTCTCTTTTGTTCTTATACTTATCATTGATTTTCGAACCTAATTTATGCCTTATAAACCCAAGAAGTTCAAGAAAAAAAGGAGGAAGATCTTATATTAATGTGAGAAATTTATTGTTTCAAATGAAAATTTTTCGTGAAATTCTTTCTCAATTTTCAAAATTGACATCAACTTCATAATCCGCAAAATTAATTTTTCACTCTAGTTTTTCAATTATTCATATGTTCATAAATATTGAAATATTTTTTGAGGTTAATAATTAGTAATTAGTGATTTTAAAACTATTGAATTACTCGATTACTAAGTCAAGAGTGGTTACTGATCTTCTAATTTGTTTATTCATCATTAACCCTTCCATAAAACACAAGAGTTAGGGGTTAATGATTTTGTAATTTTGCATAGGGTTAATATGGTATAAAAAAGGGGTAGTATACTCTTGTATCTCTTCCAAAACAAGTCACTAACATTTACATGACTAAATTAGGAACCCCTACAAAACTAAGGCAGTAACACTTCAAAATATTACATGGTAACCCCTTCAAAACTAATCTAGTAACCCATCAAAAACTTCTTCAAATGTAATATAGTAACCCCTACATAACTAAGCTAGTAACCCTACAAAAATAAGTTTGATAGCCCCTCTAAATTAATCTAGTAATCCCCACAAGTCAGTAACCCATCAAAATATAATATAGTAACTCATCAAAATATAATATAGGAAGCTTTCAAAAACAAAAGTAGTTAACCCTCTGCAACTTTGTCAGTAACCCTTCAATATGTAATCTAGTAACCCTTCAAAGCTAAAGTAATAAACCCTCAAAGACTTTGTCGATAACCCTTCGCAAACTTACTAAAGTAGTAAACCTGATAAGTGCATTTTATACACATTATTTATCCTCGTTTTATATTGGTTATTAGCTCTAACAAGGCTCTTTTGAGCTTAATTATACTAATTTGGTTGTTTTCTAGTGCTTTGTGTTTCAGTTTATTATGTATTGTAGGAATTGGTGCATTCATATCAATTTTCGCGTTATATGACAAGTTAGTAGAAGTTTTGACCGCTTTAAGGAGCCACAAGAGAGCTAGGATATGAGTTAGAAGCCTTTAGGAAGCAAAAAAGTCGAGTTTTTGAGCAAACAAGCAAGCACGAAAGACTTGAGGGGCAAAGTGCACTGTGCCCAACCAAAGTGCACTACGCTCGGGTACCCAGGTACACTGATTATTTTACGCTTTTCAAGATTTTTCGACTTGTTTTGGCTTTGCATAAATAGGGTTTCTATCCTAAGTTTATGTATGACTTTTTATTATTATTAGAGCCTAGTTTTCACTTAGTTTTTTCTCTAGAAAAGATAATTTTGTGCAATTTACTCATTCATTCAATCAAACAATACAATTCAGGTTTTGTTCAATTCTTCTTTATCCTTGTTTGTTTAGTTTGATTGTTTTATTTAGTTTATGCTTTCGGTTTTTGTTTCTAATATTGGTAGATTTATTTTATGCCGTAATTTTTATATTGTTTGGTTTTGTTAATTTGATCATGTTTTTAGTTTTAGTTTGTAATATTAATTTGATTCCTGCGATTTTCAGTATGTGTGACTAGTTTAATTTCTAGGGTTAGGGGATCCATGAACCATACCAACGAACTTGTTTGGTAGTCGATTAATATAATTTATGTCGTTTCTGAATTCCTATTATTAACTTATATTGCTTGCAGTTAAATTGTGGGCATGTTTAATTGTTAGTCTAATAATTGTCGAAATTGATGCCGAGACGTAAGATTACCACAATTAGATCACAGGGATAATATACAAAGTGAGTCTAAGAGAGCGAGAGTTGTTAGAGGAGGTTTGAAGGACTCTAGATTCGAGAGAATTAGTGTGCCTTAGTTTAGAGCGTCGTTTATTTATTAATCGGTTGTCCATCAGCTTATTATCGGTTTATGGTGAACCTATTTCCTATGCTTAATTAATTTGTTTTTTCCCGTGATAATTCTTGTTTTTAGTGTCAATTAGTGTCATAGTTAATCTCACTCTCAAAGGCCCTTTACAACAATACAAAAACTTATATAAGACGGTTTTATTGGTAAGAAAAAAGTATGCTAATTAAATCAATGAACCTAATGGTTAAAAAAAACCCATAAATAGTTGATGGTCTTACCATAAGAAGGTCTTACCGAAGACTTGTTATTACAACGAAATAGCTTTTTAGAATTAGTAGAAGTTCGGTGTCTCCCTGTGGATTCGATCCCTGCTTCCCTAGCTACATTAGTTGGAGTTGTAGGTTTATTTTTTATAGTTATGCGACTAATCCCTTTGAAAACCCTCAAAAACTTTGTGAGTAACCCTTCAATATGTAATGCAATGTAGTAACCCTTCCCAATACTAAACCAACAACGTTATAAAGATAATTTACTTTGTATATAGTACCTACATACTAAGCTACAAACCCCTACAAAACTAAGTTAGTAACCTGTCAATTGATTATCTAGTAACCCCTTCAAAATGAAGATAGTAACCTTAATACATTTATCTTGTAACTTTTTGAAGAACTAATGTGTAACACTGTGAAATATTACCCGTGTATACTTTTCATTTGTACTCTTGAAGGGTTACCATAGAATAATTTAGGGCTTACTCTTGTTGTTTTTAGGGGTTATTTTTCATCCAATCAATTCAATCCATAATATTCATTCTTCATACTCATCCTAGTCCGAAACTCTCATCCCTTGGCGCACCCCAAACCACAACCATATACCTACACTTTCTTATAACATGCAAGTTGATAAGTTGATATTTGACATGTATTTTACCCCCGATCCCGATTGATTTTTAACTCTAATACGGCTCTTTTGAGCCATTTCTACTAGCTCTTGCTATTTCGAGTGTTGTTGTGCTTTCTGTAAGATTCTACAGGAATCGATGATTTATCGTTGTTTTCCGAGCCTTTTGAAGCACTTGAAGAAGTTAGTGAGGAGTTGAAGTCATTCGGGAAGCTTAACTGAAGATTAGGAGTGCTAAACGAAGAATTAAAGAAGTAATTAAGGAAGAATGAGCAAAAACCGAGAAACAAGCCAAGACAAGGTTGCCCGCCCGGGTCGAGTCCGACCGCCCGGGTAAGGGCTGCACTCCCGAACCCCTCCGGGCAAATGGCTCCGAAGGCGATTTTCGCGTGATTTTCTTCGTGTTAGGCTTTGTACTTAATGTTTAATCTCCTAATTTGTCATTTACGCTTTTTACAATTTAAAAACCCTAGTTTTAGTCTAAAATTCTCTATAAGTGTATTATTCAATCATTCAATCAATAATATTCAGGTTTCATTCAATCTCAATTCATGTTCTTTATTATTGTTTATTATTAGTTTTGATTTTTGCTCTTAATTTTAGTAGTTTTGTATTAGATTTTATTTTCTTGATTTTTGTTGGTTTGTTTAGTTAAATCATGTTTAGGACTTTAATTTCTTTCATTGATTTAGTTTTTGTTCTTTCAATTATGAGTGAGTAGTTCTTTTCCTAGGACTAGGGGATCCATGGATTGATTTTTGATGTTTTGCTCATAAATATTAGTTTGACTATTAATGTACTTGAATTCCTGTTGTCAACTTTTATTGCTTTCAGTTAAATACTGGCCAGGTTTAATTATTGGTTTGATATTGTTGAAATCGATGCCGAGAGGTAAGATTACCACAATTAGATCATAAGGACAATAGGCAAAACGAGTCTAAGTGAGCGAGAGCCATTAGAGGAGTTTTGAAGGAGACTAGATTCGAGAGAATTAGTGGACTTTAATTCAAGGAAATTGATAATCTGTTAATTAATTATGTGCATTTCATTTGTGAATCTGTGGTGAACCAATGTCCTAGGCTTAGTCATTATTTCATTTTCTTAATCGATTCAGTTCTAATTTTAGTTAATTTCTTGGTCACAATTCACACTCAAAGGCCCTTTACACAATCTAAGCTTTTTAGAACTAATCGGTTTAATTGCTTCCATGTGGATTCGATCCCTGCTTCCCTAGCTATATTAGTTAGTGTGGTTTGGTTTATTTTTGATAGGTGTGCGATAGCCTCATCAAATTTTGGCGCAGTTGCCGGGGAGGCAATTTTTAATTCTGTTAGTCGAGTTTATACTATTTTCTCTTTATTTTTCTTAGTCTCAAAGAACTTTTTGGTTCTTTGAGGCAGTTTCTCATCTTTGCTCGGAGTTTCCATTTTGTGCAGGTTTACAGGTTTATGCAAAACAACCACGAGCCTGATATTTTTATTTTTCGTGAGCCCGAGCAAGTATTTCTAAAGCGATTGAGACGTAGTAGACGTCAAATATTTCTTGCCCGATCTGTGGAGGAAATTGTCTTCGATTTGTCTCAGTTTTTTGAGTTCACCTTCAACCCGTTGTTTGAAGGGTATTTAGAGGTTGAAATGGCTGCCGAAGGAGAAGGACAGGGTAGAGGACCACCACCTCCACCACCTGTAGCCCGTTCATTGAGAGACTATTCCTTGCCTAGTACAGATTCTATGGATGGAGGTTATTCAGTACCTGATACTGATGCTGCTAATTTTGAACTGAAACCGGCTCTTGTGAATATGGTTGAACGAAATCAGTTTTCAGGGACATTGAAGGAGGATCCGAATTTACATTTGCAAAATTTCCTCCAATATTGTGATACTATCAAGCAAATGAATGTTTCTAAGGACTACATTAGGAGGAGAATGTTCCCATTTTCGTTAAAGGACGAAGCTAGAACCTGGTTAAATGATCTTAATATGGCTACAATTACTTGTTGGGAGGACTTGGCTCTTGTTTTTCAAAGGAAGTACTATCCACCACAGAGAACTGCTTTACTGAGGAGTCAAATTACTAATCTCAATCAGGAAACAGATGAGTCACTTTATGATGCTTGGGAACGGTTCAAGGAGTTATTGAGAATGTGTCCTCATCATGGGCTTGAGAAATGGTTTTTATTTCAATCATTATACAATGGTTTGGGTAATGAGAGTAAAGCTTTGTTAGATTCTGCTGCTAATGGTCAATTCATGAACCAGGAGGCCAATGTTGCATATGAACTGATTGATGAAATTGGTACTCATAATTCACAGTTTGGTAACCTTAGAGGGCATTCCAAGAAGGGTGGAAAACATGTAGTTGATGGTAAGTATGAGAGTTTAGCTGCACAGATCAATGTCATAAGCCAGAAGCTTGATAAGATTGGTACTACAGCTCCTTCACCATCACCTGTAGCTGCACTTTCGGAATGCACTGACCCTTTCTGTGATTCCTGTGGTTCATTCGTTCATAGTTCCCAGTCATGTACCAGTTCTGTAGAGCAAGTGTGTGCCTTCCATGCCTACAAGAACAATCCATTTTCCAATACATATAATCCGGGATGGAAAGATCATCCGTACTTTTCCTACAAGAATAGTAGCAATGTGCAGAATCCTCAGCAAACTATACTACCTCAGCAGGTACTCTAGTAGATGCAGAGATATGTACCACCACACCCACCAGGTTTCAGCAGGCCACCACTATCAGCACCACCATTGCCAGCTCAACCTAGTGGTGAAATATCAGAGCTAAAGAATATGATGTTGCAGATGCAGAAAAATATGGAGGCAATGCAGGCTCACAACAAACACCTGGAGACTCAGATAGCTCGGATTGCACAATCAACAGCTCAAAGGCAACCGGGCCACCTTCCATCACAACCTACACCTCCAGTATCACAGGCACCACAGAATCCCCCGCGGGACCATTTCAATGCCATTACTTTGAGGAGTGGAACTACTTATGAGGGTCCTAAAATGCCTACTGATGATGTTAATTCTGATGTTGCATGTGGAGCTAAGAAGACCAATGATGTGGTGATTGAAGATTTAGTGACAGTTCCAGATAAGGAGGCTGAAGCACCTAAGGAGAAGGTAGATGACACATCGATTGATACGATCCCGAGGTCACAAGTTAGGTTGCCCTTTCCGAACAGAGTGACCAGGAGTAAGAATGATAATCATTTCAGTAAATTTTTAGATATTGTGAAGAATTTGCAGGTTACTGTTCCTTTTACTGATTTGATAACTCAAATTCCTACTTACGCTAACTTTTTGAAAGATATTTTGAGCAGGAAACGCGAGTTGAATATGGTGGAGACCGTAGCACTTACGGAGGAGTGCAGTGCCATATTGCAAAACAAGTCACCACCTAAGCTGAAAGACCCGGGAAGTTTCTCTATTCCTTGTAACATTGGCCCATTGTTTATTGATAAAGCTTTATGTGATTTAGGGGCCAGTGTTAGTGTCATGCCTTTGTCTATTTGAAAAAGCTTGATATGGGTGCTTTGAAGGTCACTAACATTACCTTGCAGATGGCAGATAGGACAGTGAAGTACCCTAAAGGTATTTTAGAGGATGTCCCAGTGAGAGTCGGGAAATTCTTTATTTCTATTGATTTTGTTGTGTTAAATATGGATGAGGATGCTCATATTCCGATTATACTTGGTAGACCATTCTTACACACTGCAGGTGCTATTATTGATGTCAAAATTGGTAGTTTGTCTCTTTCTGTAGGGGATGACAAAGTCACATTTAATCTTAATGATGATATGCCTCTATCCACTACAAAGGATCTTCTGGAGGCCGTTGTTTGTCTTGATGTTTGTGCAAGTGAAGCTACAGCTGATGCCGATAATTTGGTCCAGGATCTTATTGGTGAGGAATTGAATCCGGAGGAGAGCCGGAAATTTGGTTAGTTACCTCAAGAGGTTTGTTCTGTCAAGGAGGTAACCCAACATGAGATGAAACCCCTCCCCTCTAACTTGAAATATGCTTTTCTTGATGATAAGGAGTTGTACCCAGTCATTGTTAGTGCTTCTCTTACCGATAATCAACTTGATAAACTTTTGTCTGTGCTTAAGTCCCATAAGAAGGCTATTGGTTATACTATTGATGATTTGACTGGTATTAGTCCTGATTTTTGTATGCATAGAATTCATTTAGAGGAAGGTCATAAACCTTGTATACAGGGTCAACGTCATTTAAATCCTAACATGCAGGAGGTGGTGAAGAAGGAAGTTCTTAAACTTCTAGATGCAGGTATCATTTACTCGGTGCCTGATTCCCAGTGGGTAAGTCCCTTATAGGTAGTCCCTAAGAAAGGGGGAACAACTGTTGTTCGTAATGATAAGAATGAATTGATTCCTAATAGAGTTGTTACACGATGGAGAATGTGTATTGATTATAGAAAATTGGATATTGCAACTAAAAAGGATCATTTCCCCCTCCCTTTTATTGATCAAATGTTGGAAAGGTTAGCTAACATTAAGTATTTCTGTTACCTTGATGGATATTCGGGTTTCTTTCAGATTCCCATCCATCCTGATGATAGAGAGAAAACCACTTTTACATGTCCTTATGGTACTTTTGCATATCGTAGAATGCCTTTTGGTTTATGTAATGCACCAGCTACTTTCCAACGTTGCATGATGAGCATCTTTTCTGAGCTCATAAAGTCTATTATGGAAGTCTTCATGGATGATTTTAGTGTCTATGGTTCTGATTTTGATTCCTGTTTGACTAACTTGACTAAAGTTCTCGAAAGATGTGAGCAGGTAAATTTGGTCTTAAATTGGGAAAATTGCCATTTCATGGTTAATGAAGGAGTGGTATTGAGACATTTGGTGTCCGAGCATGATATTGAGGTGGATAAGGCGAAAATACAGGTAATTGAGCAATTGCCACCTCCGGTGAATGTTAAAGGGGTAAGAAGTTTTTTGGGTCATGCTGGTTTTTATCACAGGTTTATTAAGGATTTTTCTAAAATTGCGAAACCACTAACTCAATTGCTTTTGAAAGATGCTGAGTTTAAATTCACTGATGAATGTCTTGAGTCCTTTAATATGATAAAAAATGCATTAATTTCGACACCTATCATACAATCTCCCGATTGGAATTTACCTTTTGAGATAATGTGTGATGCTAGTGATTTTGCAGTTGGTGCAGTTTTAGGTCAAAGGAGGGATAAGGTCCTACATGCTATTTATTATGCTAATAAGACCTTGGATGAAGCCCAAGACAACTATGCCACCACGGAAATAGAGTTGCTTGCTATTGTTTATGCATTAGGTAAATTTCGTGCTTACCTTGTAGGTTCGAAACTTATTGTTTACACTGACCATGCAGCTCTAAAGTATCTACTTGGGAAGAAGGATGCCAAACCGAGGCTCATTCGGTGGATTTTGTTGCTTCAAGAGTTCGATCTCGAGATTCGTGATAAGAAGGGAGCAGAGAATGTGGTAGCTGACCACTTATCGAGGATACGGTATGATGATGGGGAGATCTCTACCCCCATCGATGATCCTTTTCCTGATGAACATCTGTTTGCAGTTTGTGTAAATTCTCCTTGGTTTGCTGACTTTACTGATTATGTTGTAGGAGGTGTCTTACCCTCTGATTTGACTTACCAGCAGAAAAAGAAGTTTTTGCATGATGTTAAGCGATACTTTTGGGATGATCCTAACTTGTTTCGTGAGTGTGCAGATGGTCTATATAGGAAATGTGTTCCGGAATGGGAAGTCTATGGTATACTTCACCATTGCCATTCATCACCATATGGTGGTCATGCTGGACCTTCTAAGACGATGTTTAAGGTACTCGAATCGGGTTTTTATTGGCCCACCATCCTACAGGATGCTAGAGCTTTCATTATGTCTTGTGATTCGTGCCAACGAACAGGTAATATTTCACAAAGGCACGAAATGCCTCAAACAGGTATATTAGAAGTTGAGATTTTTTATGTTTGGGGCATTGATTATATGGGCCTCTTTCCATCATCTAATGGCAACCGTTTCATATTAGTTGTCTTGGATTATGTTTCTAAATGGGTGGAAGCTCTTGCTACCCCCCCCCCCCCATTGCGATTCTGACACTGTATTGAGGTTGTTTAAGCAGGTTATCTTTCCTAGGTTCGGAGTCCCTAGAGCTGTCATCAGTGATGGGGGAAAGCATTTCCATGAGAAAAGGTTAGATAAGCTGCTGGAGAAGTACGGTGTTTACCACAGAACAGGATTAGCATATCATCCATAAACCATTAGTCTGGTAGAAGTTTCAAATCGAGAAATTAAGGCTATCCTGGAGAAAACGGTTGCAAAGTCAAGGAAAGATTGGAGTAGCAAGCTGCATGATGCATTATGGGCATATAGAACTGCCTTCAAGACACCTAACGGTACATCTCCTTATCGGTTAGTGTATGGGAAAGCGTGCCATTTGCCGGTTGAGTTAGAATACAAGGCCTACTGGGCAGTAAAGGAGCTCAACATGGATGCCAAGCTTGCAGGTGAGAAGCGGTTACTTCAATTAAATGAGCTAGACGAGTTTCGATTGGGAGCCTATGATAGTGCTAAGATCTATAAGGAGAAGACTAAGAAATGGAACGATAAGCGAATTGTAAGAAAGGAGTTCGTAGCAGGTGATAAGGTCTTGTTATTCAATTCTAGATTGAAGCTTTTTCCCGAAAAGTTGAGGTCTAGGTGGAGCGGTCCTTTCATTGTTACCAGGGTGAGCAAGTACGTATTTGTAGAGGTTCAGAACGAGAAAGGGGAGCGATATAAGGTTAATGGACACTGCCTCAAGCACTACTATGAAGGTGATGTTGTTGGCCTGGTTGAGGAAATCAATCTCCGAGACCCACACCCCCTATGAGCTATGAGGTAATATGGTCAAGCTAATGACCTTAAACAAGCGCTTTGCGGGAGGCAACCCGTAGTTAGTTTAGTTTTCAGTAGTTTTTTCTTTTTTTTTAATTTTCATAGTTTAGTAGGGACTCTAGCTCTTTTCTTAGTTTTGGTGAGGAGAGAGTGAGGTACTAATGAATTTTTCCAAGTGTTTTGGGTGTGATTACAGGTCAATTTAGGTGAAAAAGTGAAAAAAGGACGAAAGATGCATGAAATGCCGTCCGCCCGGGTGGGTCCAAGCGAACAGCACACCTCCGGGAGGGTAGCCTTCGGTCTCGGCGCGCAGTAGGTTTTTTAATACTTAGAAATTTTGGAGGAATTTTGAGAAAAACGGCACCCAAGCGGAATGCCGCCCTCCGGGCGAGCAGCACTCGACCCGGGCGCGCAACAGCATTTTGAGGACTTAGTTTTTTTATGCAAAATCTCAAAAAAAATTCACCCCATGTACCACATGCCCGGACCCCCCGGGCGAGCAACCCCCTCCAGGCGCCTAGCTCGCGGCCCGGGCGAACAGCATCCCCCACGCACGTCGTCTTCTTTTTTCTCCCCTTCTTTTTCTTTCTTCTTCCTCCTTCCTCCTGTAGACACCTAATTTAGTGCCCCTGTCCCTCGGCAGGACTCTATGATGATAAAAAACTCATTTCTCTAGAAGATTGGATAATCGAGTATACTTGGGCATAAAAATAAATCTCAGATATTATAAAATTTCCATTCTTATTTAACGGACTTTTTAATCCCAACGCCTCTATTATTTTAAATAAATGAATAAAATAAAATGATAATGATAATAATAATAATAATGATAAATAAAATAATAAAAAAAACTTAAAAAAAAAACGTAGCGCGGTTAATTTAGTTACGCTGACAGCTCAGCGTGACTAAGTTAACAGCGCTACCCTAGTAGCGTTGTAGGGTTCCCTGCGCTATTGGGCCAGCGTGATTCGGCGTACCACGCTAGCAGCCCAGCGCGATTAGGGTTCCCACGCTGTTATAAAAACCTTCATTTCCTTCATTTCTCAACACATTTTTTTACTTATTCTCTCCCTCATACTTAATTAATCCGATTATTGCTTTTAAACAACCTTATTTTTTATAATAATTATTTATTATTTATTTGCTATTTATTTTAAAAAAGTTGCTACAAATTTTGATAATATTGAAACAATAATTCGACTGTGCCCAAATTAACACTCGACGACTCCAATCTTCATACGGGAAGTGGTACGTTTCCTGAGAGCCCTAAAAATCAAACTTGTGGATTTGTTGTTGTTGGTTTTCCTAATCATTTACCGCTTTTATCATTTTGTTTTTGTTAAAGGGCTTAATTTGAATTAATTTATCACATTAAACTAAGATAATTTTTGGACAAATTGTATCATGCTAGGAACCTTGAATTAATCTTAACGACGATTTGACTAAATTATTAGGTTTTATGTGATTTCACCTTAATAATAGTAATTTTGTGTTAGGTTGTAAATTATTATTTTGTGGTTCTTTATATAATTTGTGTATAATTGAGAGAAAACTAGTAATGGCCGCCTACGGGCTAATATGACCCACTCCGCCATATTAGTACCTTCACCCCCGAATCCAACCTTTGGTTCGTAAGATCATAACTTGGAGTCATCCCCATGGGATCGAAAGGGTTATTCGTGCAATTTAGATTATCGTCCCGTATTCGTGTCCCATTCGTAATCAATCTAAATACACGGTTTATGAGTTTGATTCCTAAAACTCATTGGCGACTCCTTACTAGCATCGTCCGTATTCGTATATTATTATCTCACTCGAAAAAAGATAATTAAAAAAACAAAAAAAAACACCAAATAGCGTAGCGCGACAGACTTTGTCACGCTAACGTCACAGCATCACAAAGCTTGCCGCGCTACACCTGCAGCGTGACAAACCTTGTAGCGCTGCACAGTCAGCGTGACAAACTCTGTCACGCTACCACGCTAGCGCGACTGAAACTCTTGCGCTCCTGTTTTTTTTGCAAAATACTTCTAAAAAAGTCCATTTCACCTTTCCTTAAGCCAATTTTTTAGGTCTAACTTGACCTATGGACGGTTTGGGAAAGGTGACCAAAAAATTTGGGACCCTAAAATCCGGGGCCCCTACACCTCCTTCTCTCACCTCTCATTTCCTTATCTCCTCTTTCTCTCTCTACAAATCAAACTCCATTATTCTCTACCTTCTCTCTAACTTCTCTCTATTATAACTCCCTCATTACTCACCTAAATTCACTAAAATTTTCACCAAACTTAGTCTTTTTCCACCCTCTTTTAGATCCCCACCACTAATCTCACTTTAAACCACTTTCATCTCATACCCCTTAATTCCTCATAACCTTCACTACTCTTCAATGGCACCAAAGAGATAACGGGTCGGAGCAAGCTTAAGGAACGAACCACAAGGTTTGGGACGCAACTCTACGTACGGGTTAGTAGCTTTTGGTTCACAGGAGCAAAAGGTACAGTTCAAAAAACTTAAATTATGGCATGTTACCCCTACCCATTTTATAGATCATCGATTATTACGTGCTTTAGGAGTTCAAGATGAAACTGAGGAGTTGTTTAGGTCTATGGGGGTGCACAGGTTTTTTCATATGGATGCCCCGACTTACCCTGACACAACTAACGAGTTTATGTCGAGTTTTGAAATTGACCGGCCCAACCCCAAGGCACCTGTTAGAGGTGTCAGTTTTACAATGTTCAATGTCGATCGTTATGAAACGATCGAAGATTTTGGGGCTATATTTGATTTAGCCAGTTGGAGACGTGCTAGACCCCCAAAGGGCTTTGATGATGTTGCTTGGTGGTTTTCTCTTACAGGTGTGCATCTGACTAACTGGCAACATGCCAAGGCTAACCTGATCCACTAGCCCTCTGCTAGGATTACTCACCGTTTTCTTGCAAGGACGATATTTGGTCGGTATGAATACCACGAGGTTCATACCAGAGAGATGTGGTGCCTAGGGAGGCACTTAGTTAAAAATTAATTTCCTTACCGTCTTCATCTTCCTCATCTGTTTGCTATGCACTTACATACTCAATGTAAGACTTATGCAAGTACAGATCGATTTGGCCAACCAACCATGAACAATATTGTTTTTGGTGGCCTTCTGACATATGTTGGCAGGTACTACAAGGCCAACTTTGAGTATGGTAGGACCCCTGCTGTGGGGTCCCGCTACTTGGATGTTCCCTACCTCAGCCAATGTGATTGGCTAGACTTGAGGGATGGGGGCGTATCAGATGGTACGTAGGACCATCCAGGGGAGTTTCTGTTACTCTCCCTAATGCTTCACTGACCAGATTGCTGCCTGATCAGCAATCCTATCTTATGCCTTTGGATGGCCGTGGTGCAGGTTCTTCTGCAGGTACCTTGGGACATGGCGGGCCTAGTCAGTCCCCGCAGTCCGTGCCCTAGCAGCAACCCCACAGCAACCACCTATGGACCCTACCCCATGGCAGGTACAGATGAACCAGCTACAAAACCAGTTCAACAACTTTCAGATACAGCTGCAGCAGTTCATGGATCGGTTCACTACTTTTGAGCAGGACCACCGTCTTGCCATGTACCCGATCTATGATCACTACGTCTGTACCGGCGTAGTGCCCTCTACTGGCCCTCACCCTTCATGGTATCACTTTAACCCTAGAGAGGGGACCAGTGGAGAAGGAGGAGCAGGTGGTGGTGATGGAGGTGATGATGATGATGATGATGATGATGATGATGGTGATAATGATAGTGCCAGTGAGGACACTGACACTTTCCTCCATTCTGACTGAGAGGAGCCCCTTACTTCCTTCAGCATGAGGACATTGTTGAGTCCGGCTTGGGGGAGGTAATTTTATTACTTTCTTAGTTTAGTTTTTATTGCTTTATAGTGTAGTTTTTATTGCTTTCTTAGGATAGTCATATGGTTTGTACTACTTGTTAGAAGTAGGAGTTTACATATGACCAAAAAAATGTACTGCTTTCATAGTTTAGTTTTTTTTTATTATTATTTTATATTTTTTTTGCTTTTGGTAGTTAGCTTTAGTTGATTGATTGATTGAATGGTTTGATGAAACTTTATGAATGGTGACTTCCCTGTGCCCCGCATTTTATTCAAAAATGTTTTTGATTGATTTTGGCATGTGATGAGTTATGTTTTGGGAGTTACCAACTTGGACTTGAACTTGACTTAGCTTGAAACAATTTTTAATCTTACCATTATAGCCATGTGTAGAGTAGAGGCTTGAACTGTGTTAACGGGAGGATTTGAGCCGCATATATTATTTTATGCCTATTTCTTTTCATGTGTGCTTAGTTCCTGGTGCTTGTGTGATCCATGTTTTGGCTTTTGACTCTAGTAGCTTGGCTTTGGTGTGTTACATGTCGCGAATGATAAAAGGAATTCATTTCTTTCAGGAGCTTTCAAATTTTAGGCATTCCTTCACAAATTTTTCCTTGGTCCTTATTTTGAGCTTTTTACCCTTCATTTGCATTTTAGCCACATTACAACCCTATTTGGCCTTGTTCTAATCATTTGATATATGCCCAAGCCTGGCTTGGGGGAGTTGAGGAGTTGTCTTTGTTGTTGTTTTGCATTTGTTGGATGTTTTGGAGGATTGGAAAATTGTGAAAAGGTTGTGGTTAAAGTTTAATAATAGGTCTCACATTAAGGCTCTGCATACCAATGTCTAGGCTAGTTTAATGAAGAATTAAAATGTTATACATCTTTTATTGGCCTAGTTATGTATGTGTGATGATTTTTGTCTTTGACATGTCATTAAGAGTCGTGAGCCTAAATTGAAAAAAAAAAATCTTGAAAGTTGAAAAAAAAAAGGAAATGAAAAATGAAAAAAAAAGGAAAAAAAGAGTTGAAAAAAAAAAATTGAAAGATGTTGAAGAAGAAAAGCTTGTGATATTTGGAGTAGTTGAATTGTAAAGTTTTAGGGTGTGATGTGATTCTATGTCAATTGGTTTGATATTGGAGTTGATGTTGGAGATGTTGACTATGATCTTTGATTGTTACATGCGTATAGCCCGCATTTAACCACCACATTATCCCAAATTCTATCCTACCCATCAACCTAGCCACGTTACAAGCTTATAAAGACCTTTTTGATCGGCATGTGCATGTTTTAGTTCTTGTGAAGTGAGTCAATTGCCAAAGCTAAGGAGTATTACTTGCATTTCGAGTCGACTTTCATACTAGGATTGAGTGACTACCCTTAAACACTTGCATGAGGTGTGAGATGTGGGTTTGGGTTGTCAAATTTTGCATTCAAACACTTATTGCATTTGCATTCTTATTTGGGATTAAGGGTGAGCTTCATTATTTATGCTCAATTTTATGTGTGGAGTGACAGCGAGTGAGCTACTCTAGTCATCGACTTCTATTTCTTACATGGTTGGCTTATTGATTTTGATTTAAGTGGATAGCGGTCAAGGGATTCTGATGGGTTGATTGAGGAACTTGCATACTCGGAATTGCTTGAGTTAATCTTGTTTTGCGAAGTTAAAGGGGTGAAGTCATTGTTTGCTTAGTTGTTTGCTTGAGGACAAGCAAAGGTTTAGCTTGGGGGAGTTTGATAGGTTGATATTTGACATGTATTTTACCCCAGATCCTGATTGATTTTTAGCTCTAATACGACTCTTTTGAGCCATTTCTACTAACTCTTGATATTTCGAGTGTTTGTTATGCTTTTTGTAAGATTCTACAGGAATCGATGATTTATCGTTGTTTTCCGAGCCTTTTGAAGCACTTGAAGAAGTTAGTGAGGAGTTGAAGTCATTCGGGAAGCTTAACTGAAGATTAGGAGTGCTAAACGAAGAACTAAGGAAGAATGAGAAAAAACCGAGAAACGGGCCAAGGCAAGGCTGCCCACCCGGATCGAGTCCGACCGCCCGGGTAAGGGCTGCACTCCCGAACCCCTCCGGGCAAATGGCTCCGAAGGCGATTTTCGCGTGATTTTCTTCATGTTAGGCTTAGTACTTAATGTTTAGTCTCCTAATTTGTCATTTACGTTTTTTACAATTTAAAAACCCTAGTTTTAGTCTAAAATTCTCTTTAAGTGTGGAACATTATTCAATCATTCAATCAATAATATTCAGGTTTCATTCAATCTCAATTCTTGTTCTTTATTATTGTTTATTATTAGTTTTGATTTTTGCTCTTAATTTTAGTAGTTTTATGTTAGATTTTATTTTCTTGATTTTTGTTGGTTTGTTTAGTTTAATCATGTTTAGGACTTTAATTTCTTTCATTGATTTAGTTTTTGTTCTTTCAATTATGAGTGAGTAGTTCCTTTTCTAGGACTAGGGGATCCATGAATTGATTTTTGATGTTTTGCTCATAAATATTAGTTTGACTATTAATGTACTTGAATTCCTGTTGTCAACTTTTATTGCTCTCAGTTAAATATTGGCCAGGTTTAATTGTTAGTTTGATATTGTTGAAATCGATGCCGAGATGTAAGATTACCACAATTAGATCATAAGGACAGTAGGCAAAACGAGTCTAAGTGAGCGAGAGCCATTAGAGGAGTTTTGAAGGAGACTAGATTCGAGAGAATTAGTGGACTTTAATTCAAGGAAATTGACAATCTGTTAATTGATTATGTGCATTTCATTTGTTAATCTGTGGTGAACTGATGTCCTAGGCTTAGTCATTATTTCATTCCCTTAATCGATTCAGTTCTAATTTTAGATAATTTCTTGGTCACAATTCACACTCAAAGGCCCTTTACACAGTCTAAACTTTTTAGAACTAATAGGTTTAATTGCTTCCCTGTGGATTCGATCCCTACTTCCCTAGCTATATTAGTTAGAGTGGTTTGGTTTATTTTTGATAGGTGTGCGATAGCCTCATCACAAGTGCTTTTGAAACTGACAAAAGTCAAAAGATATAAGTTGCTAATTGAATCAACAATAAATCAACAAAAATTTCTCAAAACTTCATAATTTGACTCAACGTAATTAGTTTATGATAATTTGGCAAAACTCCACAATTAATGATTTGATTAAGATGAATTTGTCATATTTTATGGTTTTTTAATTGTTGAATTTTCAAATGTAGGAACATTGGTTTTTGGCGATGAATTCTGGAAGAAAGACTGAAACATAATACATAGGTTAAGATTGGGGAAGCGACATAAAAATTGTATCTATTGGTTTGTTTCCTTGGTGGACGGTATTTCCTTTCTATGGAATACTTTGTATTAAAGAAGAAAGAGGTGCTACTATCAGACAATGGTTGCCTTACGAAAATGTGTTAACGACACTGTTATTTCACATAGGCGGCCGCATGATTCATTTGATTTGCGGCTGGTTGTATGCAAAAGTCACTTGAATTCGATAGGACTGGTGTCAAGCTCATTGGGCTATCACGAGTGCTTTTGGGCTTGGTTGAACTTTTCAACAAGGGTTAATTTACAAGTTTGCAAATGCCTGCAAAATTTTGGTTTGGTTTGGTTTTTAAAGGGCCATTAATATGGTTCCGAAGTGTAATAAGTTTAATGTTGATTTTAAATTAAAGTTGTTTGAAGTTTAGTTTTAAATTGTTTTGGTTTTAAGACTTCCGCTGTAATACTTTGATAAATGCCTTAACCGTTATCACGATGGCGGTAATACTTTGGTTTTTCCATATTTAGCAGTTTTAGTAAATATAATTCTTGTTAATTTACTATGTTAAACCCACACTAATTCACCAGAATAAATTATCTGTACCAGCAGGAAAATTCAACGAAATAAATAACCAATCGGAAAATTCATCGGAATGAATGAATTGTGTCTTCGTCTCCGATTGAATCTTCATTTTCTAGTTCATAAGTTTGGCTAAATTATTTTTTATGATGCAATAATTTACACTTAAATATTAAATAAAAGTATTTTTAGGAAAAGTAATTAATACTGTTTTTTTTTCTTTTTTTAAAAGACAAATGTAATTAATGTTGTTGAGTGGAAAATAATTTTCCCCCAATTTCTCCTCCTAGGTGCACTATGGCGCCAAACCAATGAAAACTTTCCCTCCAAAATTTCCCTCTCATTATTTTTTCGTAAGGTGAGTTGTCATCATATGATAAGTGTTGTATGTCTGCCCCACATATAACAGTTGTAACTGTATCATTTTTCAATTACTATGAGCACTAATTATGACATTGAATTAACTTTTCTCCAATTAAATTAATATATACTAATCTCATTAACTCAACGCTTAATTTTTGTGCTAGATTCTAAATGTAACAATCATTTTAAACATAAAAAGGAGACAATTTTAGTGCTAAATCCCAAATATAACAATTAGTTTAAAAGGGATGGAGTAGTTAATTATCAATACTCACTCCTAGATTGGGAAAGCACTCATTAATGACAGAATAATTACATGAAGAAAGAAGAACCGAAACCGAATATCCACAGCACATTATCGAAACCCAGCCATGCAAACCCATCTACTTGCCATAAAATATGAACCAGTATCAATCATACACCCGTTGACTTTTGACTCTCTCAACTAATCTTAAACCCATAATTAAAAACCAATAATTATCAATTACAAAAAAAAAAAAAAACTAAAAATCCTATTAGCTGTCGTGAAACAAAGATTACCTTTACAAATTGCAATGCGCCGATGCTTACGTCCATTGTTACATTGTAGGACCCACATCAAAATTTCAATCCCTTCAAATATCTCTCATTCTTCTTCCACTAAAAAAAAGTCAAAAACATCTATTTACTTTCGTTTATGTTGAACAACAAAAACCCAGAATCATTAACTGATACTTGCCATTAAAAAAAAAAATTGGATTTTTATTTTGTTCTTTTCGAATTGGGTATTTTGCTAATTTGACAAAGGTGGGTTTTTTTTTTTTTTTTAATTTAATCAATGGAGTTGCAGAATTTGGGAATTGCAATTTGTGGGAAGTGGATCAAAAGGCTAGAAAATGATAATTTTGTTGTTTTGGGAAAATCATATAAATCTTCATCTGCTAAATCAAAACTTGAGATTTTCTCATTTAATCCCAAGGACCATTGTCTTTCTTCTTCTTCAGTGGTAAATATACCTTTATTTTTTTGTGAATTATTATTATTATTATTATTTTTTTTTTTTTTTTTTTTTTATTTTTTTTTTTAATTTAATTTTGTTGATGAAAATTATATGATAGTTGAAATTTTGATATTGGTTTTCAGGCTGAAGTTGAGATTGAAGATGGAGAGCCTGTTAGCATAGCGGTGCATCCAAATGGGGAGCAAATTATCTGTACTACTACCTCTGGCGATTGCAAGTATAGTCTCCTAATCTTTTCCCCACTTTCAATTTTTGATTTTTTGTTTTTGATTTTTTTTTTTTTTGTATGAATTTGGTTTTTTCTTGGCATAAACTTTAGTTTGAAATTTAATACTCCATGTTGGATTTGATGCAACATGGGTCCTTATGTCTTGACTTGCACATATGCCGGACTATAAATTTCTTTTGTTGTGAATATGTAAAAATTATAATAATTATATATTAGTAACGTACTCATTGAGTCGAATCAAACAAGCCTCCGTATGACTATATTATGTTTTATATATTAAAAGTTATATAAAAGATTCTCTCATCTCATGAATATTATCAAGATTCCAAACGTATCAATCATTTAGGAATGGAGGGAGTATATGTTTACCAAATATCTAAGCTGGGGTCGGGATCACTTGTAGATATCCCTCCCTTTTTTTTATATGTAATTTTTGGGTGCTTTTTTTGTGATTGATAAAATATTCAAAAGCTACATAGAAAAGCGGAGGAAGTAAATGTAATTATTGAGGTGAGGCCCATGCTATGCACCTTATGAAATGGTAAAATACCATTTTAGATGTTTCCTAAACATCCAAATTTTAGCAACTTGGACCTCCAACTTGGACCTTATGAAATGGTAAAATTCCATTTGTGAGTGAATTTGTGTTTGAATCATATAGAATTGAGATAGTTGGGAAGAAATGGGAAAACTTTTACCTGATACTCTAATAGCATGAGGCTGAAGTATGACGAAACATTGCAATTTATGAAACGGTGTAAAAAGGAAAGTTATAATTGCGATGGGGAGACTAACTCATTGCTTGAATAGCAAGCCAGGAGGGAAAGTAAGGGAACAACTTGTCTGGTAGGACAGATTGGGGAGGAAAGAAGGGAAGGCAAAGGAAAATTTTGACTTTCCAATGTTTGGTTTAAAAAAAAAGATAGGATTTGACTGGAAATGGAAGGAAAGGAAAGGAAAGGAAAGCAAGGATTATTAACATTTTTTGCACTTTCCTTTCCTCATAAAACTGGGGTGATTTGGGAGGAATACAAAATTAAAAACCTTACAATAAGAAAATCTTTTAAATGTGTCTTTCTTTCTTTTACTAATACCAACCAAACTTGAGATTTCATTCAATTCCTACCTTTGAAACCGAACTTGGGAAAGTAGACTTAAATTTATTTTCTCTTCACTTTGTTTCTTTTCTTTTCACTTCATTTCCTTTCCTTTCTTTTACTAAAAATGAACCAAACAAACTAGAGGAAGGGGAAAGGAAAGAAAGGGAGGGAGAAATGTAGCTCCAAATTTCCTCCAAATCTCGCCAAACTAGGAAGGATAAAGGTTCTTAAAAGAGGAGGGTAAATTGATCCTCCCTCTCCCTCCTTTCCCTTCCCCCAACCATTTATACAAACAAGGGGAATCTCCCCATCCCTTCCTTCCATTACTTTCTATCCAAACAAAGGGTAAGAGAGGATACAACTTTTCCCTTGTATTATACATTGTTCAATGTTACTCCTATTTGTTGTTTTTTGGTATTTTTTCGTTGTTTTTATATTTTTAATTTTTTCTACCTTACAATATTGGAGCTTTCCTGCCATTTATAGCTTGATATTACTTATTAGTAAAAGTTGTGTTAAATTAAAATATTAAAGTATGCATTGAAATGAATCTAACAAGATCCCGCATAATAATGAACCATGATAGTAACTCAATATGATGTGTCAATGACTCAATGACCAGCATGCTTAGGCAACCATGTTTGAGCACTCTAAGATCCTTCCTACAAAATTTATCAATTTTTTCACGTGCCTTTTATCAAGTGCTCTCTCCACCCAATCTATAACTGCCTGCCAGATTAGCTATTTCTTTTTTTGATTGTTCTCTATTATAAAACATCCACTTGAAACAACTTCCATCTATGTAAGGGCTTAAGTTGCGGTTCTGCTTTAATTGTTTGCACTCATTTGCTTGTTTCCTTTGTGTTGAAGAACTATCTAACTTAGGTTTTATAAAATGCAGGTTATATGAATTGTGTGTTAAAGAAAAATCAATAAAATTGTCTGCTAGAGAAGCTCCATCTTTACAAGGTGTTGGACTACAAACCTGTGTTGCTTTCAGCATTGATGGATGCAAACTTGGCCTTGGTGGAGAGGTAAGATTTTTATAGACAGTGGTTTGAAGAAGAGAATGAAGGAAAAGTTTGTGTGCTATAGGTCTATTTTCTATTGATTAATGTTTTTTCTTCTCTCTCTTTCAAACAAAAATAATTTAACTATTTTTCCTTACTATTATAATCTTAATCCTCCCAAATTTTTCCTCTCGTCCAGGATGGACGTCTTAGAATCATAGAGTGGCCTAGCATGCGAATAATTCTTGATGAAGCAGATGCTCACAAATCCTTCCGGGATATGGATTTCAGGTAACAAATAAATCTTATTAGTTACTTGGATCTGCTTGTAACTCAGAATGGTCACACTTTTTTAAAAAAAATTGAAAAGTTACCGTTTGCTTTCTTCCCTTAAATGCAGATGAAGGCTTTATGTATTTCTTTTTTCACCAAGTTGTAATTTCGATGTAATCAATGAAAAATCAAAAAAGGCAAAATTAATGGACATATGACACGTGCAATGTGGGAATATTTCATGCTGTATTGAGTGGCTGCATGATAAAAGAGGATGGTGTGTAAAGTTTGAATTATTAGATTGTTGTGGATAGGTTGGATTATGATAAAGGAAAAGTCAGCCACTAAAATGTTGGATTGTTAAATTAAGTTTTCCTTTTATTATTTTTTTCTTTATTTTATGATGTTTTTTCATTTGAATGAAGAACAAGTGCTATTAACTGTCATAGTGTCATCTCTTTCTGACTTTTTATTATTTTTGACATCTCATTTATCATATGCCCTCATCTTCCGGTTGACCCGTTCATAGATAATCATAGAAATGTGTTTAAGCAATGCAAACACATTGCTTGATAGCTGTAATTTCTCAATAGTTTTTATATTTTATATTTTATATTTTATATTTTTGTTTTTAAATGAAGATCATTTAGGTGCTTCAGTGGCTGACAATTCATGATGTAAGTTGTAACTTTACATGTAATAAGGAGTTGACCATAGGGAGAATGGTGTTTAAGTGAATAGCATTTCAATCCTTTTATGGGTTAGCATAAGAGGAAAAAACAGAGAAGTAAGGGAAAGTTCAAGTCTCATGTAGTCTTTGTTTTTCTCACTAGGCAATGGCCCTAGCTATGTTGTACTTGGATGTCATGTCTTACTTTGGATGTTATTGGCACTCTTAACCTATGTTGCACCTAGTTGGAGACGGGGTAAAAAACCAGTACACTCATGGGGACAGTAAAGGAAAAATATGAAGATTACTTTGTGATAGGGAGAAAATCCTCTTTATCACTTATTCACTTTGGATTAAAAAAATATTGGATGCCTCTCATTATCAAGTGATGTACCCATATGGTCCCCAATATGTATTCATGTGAGCTGATTACAAATGATTTTGAGCTTAATGGTTTGTTGTAGTTGGTTTACCCTTAAATGAGAATTTTTTTTTATTATTTATTAATTTCTTATATATTGTAGTATTTTTTGTTGAATTTTTTATGAAAAACTTTTGGAAAGAGGGAACAAAAGGCTGCTATAAGCTTGCCTATCCTTTTTCAAAAAAAAAAAAAAAAAAAAAACGGAGCTTGTTTACCAAAATCGAATCAGTTAATTGTGTGGTTTTAAATATGATTTAGGCCTTATTAGAGTATATATGGAACACTCAAATATTAAATTAGTGTCATTTCACCTTTCAGCCTGGACTCAGAATTCTTAGCTTCAACTTCTACTGATGGTTCTGCAAGAGTGTGGAATGTAAATGAAGGAGTTCCTGTGGCAACCTTGAAACGCAATCCGGTACACTATTTGATAAGCATTAATTGTTCTTATATGTCTAAATGTAGTAATCAGTGCTGTAACATGATCAATGAGTTCTTCGTGTAGGATGAAAAGATTGAATTGTGTTGCTTCTCGAAGGATGGAACCAAACCCTTTCTGTTTTGTACAGTTCAAAGAGGTAATAAGCTGCTGGGTGATGCTGATATTATTATCAAAAGAATTTTTTAAATAGTTGGACCTACATTTTGAAAATATGTTCATCTAAATGCAGCAAAGTTTAAGCCAACGACTGCTGTTTGGGACATGAGCACATGGAAAAGAATTGGATTCAAGGTATTGCTTGCAAAGCCTGCCTCGGTAATGTCCACCAGCCAAGATGGTAAATATCTTGGGATGTAAGTACCTTTATTCTTTGTTAGTATCTCTTCACCATCAACTCTTTGCTGTTAGCTTTCTCTAACTTCATGTAATGGTCCAAGTGGCATGTGTTGCTCTTCCATGACTGCAGCTTGTAGCTTTGTGCAGTTTGTTTCTTCAGGGGTGGTAATCAATTATTGAAAATAAGGTGGAAAAGTTCTTCATAGGTGGAAAATAATTTTCCTTTTCGACTCTACCTTTTACCTCTTTGGTCCTTTACCCTCCCATCCATCCTCTCTCTTCCACATTTATCTTCCTATTTTTCCTTTTCTTTTCTTGTAATGACCAAACGGTGAAAAACTACTTTGTAGTTGTGTTTTCCCTTGTAAAACTTTGCCATGGCAAATGATTTCATGAAAAAAAAAAATCAGTCAAACTAATGGAGTCTTTGTTTAATTCTTTTCAACAGAGTGCTTCAAATCAACGTTCCTTCGGTAGTGCGAAATAAGCAAAATATGTTAAACATTTTCCTTACAATTTGGAGGTTCTTTGTTCTGTAAAAAAAATTGCTGCACAAATGTTAAGTCAGCCCCTCCTCTTCCCAATTGAAACATAGAGAATTGAATAAATGAAAGATTCTGAGTTAGAACATACCTACTGTGGTGGTAGTCTGTACAGTTTTGCTTGCTTGGTAGTTTGGAAATAGGGGTTCGATTTTTTTCTATACTTCAACACTAATTTGTTTTGGTTGTTCTACAGGGCAAGCAAAGATGGTGATTTCTGTGTAGTTGAAGTGAAAACAATGAGGATTAATCACTGGAGTAAGAGATTGTACCCGGGTACATTCATTGCAACACTAGAGTTTTGTCCTAGTGAAAGGTAACTTGAAGTTTTGTGGTTGTGGCTGCTGTAGTCGTTCCTAATAGATGATATTATGATTTCTTACTATTATCCTTTTGTGAAGTATGATTTGCAAAGTCCACTGAGTACACAGAAGCAAAATAGGAACAAGTGATTAGTCAACAAGTGAACAAAATATGGTTCAGATATCGTATTGTAAATTGCTCTCTTCCATATTTCAGATGGTATGATACAGATAAGTTTTGGTGAAGCTAAAAAATATTCACCTTGAACTTAGAATAACCTATTCCAAGTCCTCAAATTAGTAGGCATATCGCATAGTATAGAACATTTTCAAACCCATTTCATCTTACTGTAATGCATTTTCAAAACCTGGTAGAGGTGCTATGCTGGATCTTAGTCTCGGTTACATCATCTGTGTATAGCCACCTGTACAATTCCTCTCTAGATGTCTAGACTATTAACCCTGTACCAAAACGACAAAGGGTTCCATAAGTTGTCAACTATTTCTGTGGATAGTAAAAAAGGCTTGTAAAAGGAACCCGAGGATGATGAATATGGCCCTTTGTAAAGGCTTCAACTCTTAACTTATTTAGGTGCAGTAGCTACTATTGCTGTCACTTTTGATGTCATAATCTATCGTTTTCATTTAAACTGTAGATGCATGCCCTATAATATTTTCCTTTAAGTTGACCTCCTTTAAATATGCAATTTCTGTTTGTTTTACTTGTTTGATCCTATATTTGGCTGCCTAGCAATTGCATGTGAACTAAATTGTGTTATATATTGTTACCATTGTCAGGGTTGTACTTACAACGACTAGAGAAATGGGCTTTAAGATCACAAAGTTAACTGTTCCTGCAGATTGGAAAGGTTAGTTTCCCTTTTCTCACACATTCTTACCTTATTCTCCTGGTCCGCAGAAGTATGTTATAATAATCAATAATGTATTTCAAATTGCAGATTGGCAAATCTATGGAGTTCTTCTGGCTCTGCTGTTGGCTTCTGCAGTAGCCTTTTATATATTCTATCTGTACTCAGATTCATTTTGGCAGGCACCTGACTCGTATCAGAATTTTCCACATTTCAATACCATTCGAAGTGATCCACAACCATCTGAAGACCCTTTCGGGCCATTGGATTTGTAGTTCTTGCTTCAACTAACAGTAAACGTTTCCAAAATGCAATTAGACCGAACCATTTTTCTTTCAGTTTTACACAGATGAGTTTACAGTTACATTGCACCCCTCTCTCTCTCTCCTGTTCAAACAGATGATTGATAGAGGCAAGGTAGCAAAGTTGTTTTTAATCTTCATGATGTATATTTTTTGTCTCTTTCTTTTTCTGGCATACTTTCCAAGTTTCCATAGAATACAATGTATTGGTTTTTGAGTTGACAATTTCTATTATGAAGGCAGGGGCTGAAGTTATTTAAAATTACACTCTGCCAATACTCAAAAAATGTTTCTCATTGCATGTAGGGTGTCAGTTTGGCTTGAAATCTGTTAGGTTAACCAAACTATTTAGGACCAAAATTGAAATGACTTGGCTAAAAAGATTTGTAACTTGAAAATGACTTGAATTGAAAGTGACCTAAATTATTTTTATTGACGAGTTATTAAATTGAGCTGAATTTGACTTGAACTTGAACTGAAAAACACTGAACCTGAAAGTGACCTACACTAAACTTGAAAAACCAATAACCTAAATTAAATTGAATTGAACTTTTCAGAAGCTTGTTGTATGAGTTGACTTGACTTAAACCAAGTTGAATTGAAGTTACCCCAACACGATAAAACACTATTTTACCTAACAATAAATTGTTTTCTTATTTGGTAATTATTTGAAACTTAATTTATTTTTGTAAATTGGTCAACATGACATGTACATATAGAAATCAATCTCTTCATATACACTAAGACACCATCAGACTAGACAAACCTATAAAATCGATTAGAACGACTGAACGACCCAGGTAAAGGGACCACATAAATATCCAATCTAAAATATGTTATAGAGGCTCATAAGGATGTTCATAACATTGTTTTCGGTTTTCATTCATATCGATATAAATTTTCATGGGAACTCAAAGACAGTGGCATCTTGTCTAGTTGATTTTACTTGATCCGTTAGAGATTGAACCACAGTTGACTTACTATAGATGGTTTGAGTCTTAACTAGATTGTTCTCAAACTAGGCTCCAATTGTTTCGATGGAAAACACTTTTCATAGAAAATGATTTCCATAGAAAAATAATTTTCAATGGAAAATAAAATTGCAAAATAATATTCCTTTGTTTGTTTTGGTGGAAGAAAACTCTCATAATGAAAAATGAAAGTGAAAGGAAAAGGGGGAGAAAGATGTAAGGAGATGAATAGAAGAGTAACGAATAGGAAGGAAAATATGGTATACCTTGTTAACATAGGGAGAATGAGTTTTCTTTTTTAAAGAAAAGTTTTCTATCATTGAGAAAATTGATTTCCACTCCTTACCAAAATAAACGAAGGAGATGATGGAAAATCATTTTTCGGAAACATGTTTTCCTCCAACATAAACGAAGCCTAAGAATAAAATGCTTTAGCTTGTTCCCAAAATGACCAAATAATTAGACCATTCACTTTATACAAAAAGGGCAACCTTATAAATTGCAATTTGTCATACATTATTGTCCTTACAAGATTCTAAAAATCATGTAAATTTTCACGAATTCTCCAAATTGTGGTTTATTTACCAAATTAGAAAATACAATCAAAACAAAATGATTCAATCAAATATTCCTTGGAAAAATAAATTTCATTCACCTATTAAATTTATATATATATATAGAATAATTAAAAAGTATATGGAACGCCACATAAAATTTTATATGTTTATATGTTTTAGGCCACCTCAATCACAACCCACCCTATAACCTTAACTCAAGAAAATAAACAATATAAATCCAAAGAGAGAGGGAGAGAAATGGTGGGAGCACTAATAACGGAGAATGCGGCAGCACAATGATGGAAATCGTAGGTTAATAACAATAGTGGAGATGGCAGTAGAAAGTAGTGAAGATCGCGAGAACTTGAGAAATGAATTAAGCTAATAGAATTAAGAGGTATTCCAAAGGTATCATCATTGTAAGAAGAATAGAAGAAATTGAGAGGAGAAATCAAAGTGAGAGAGTAAGAAAGGAAACAATTGAATGAATGAAATCCGGCCAAATATAAATCATCACACTAAGGAAAGAAGAAAGGAAAAAAAATCGCTAATCATCTTAAAAGAAAAAAGGAAAATAAGAGAAATTGATTTTATGACCTATGCAACAAATTAGTGGTAAAAGAGGTCAAACTGAGAAAATATAAAGAAAAAATGAGATTATAATTAGATAAATGAAAGGTGAGATTAAATTTTATGCTTGTAGTTTTTTTTCTCTCCTAAACTACAAATATAACAAGTAAATAGTATGATAAAAAAATTTTAAAGATGATAAAAAAAAAAACTTTAAAATGAAAAAAATTTAATGACAATCGATAGACTGGCCATAATTTTTGTCCACTCTAATTAAGATGAAATCTTTTGATCATAGATAATAATAGGAAACTAGACTAGCCTTGTACAAATGCATGGAAGTATGGAACCAATAGTACATAATATTTTTTAAAATAAGGTGTGTTCGACCGATGCTCGAGTAGTTTTAAAGTGAGTAATAAGAAGTTTTGATCTGTAATTTATTGTGTACAAAATATTTGATACCATGACTTAATTACCATTATCGTTAGGCAAGCTTGACAGTCACTTATTCATTTAATATTGTAACAAATTAAAAAAAAAAACTTTCAAACCGCAAAATTCACAAATTAAAGAACTCTAGTATTGCAACTTCAATGACTAAAATTTAAAATCACATAAGTTGAAGGCTAGATAGTCAAAATATAAAAATGTTTAGTTAAAAGCACAAATACATGAAATCAAACATGAAATCAAACTGATAGTTTAAGAGGAATCATGTACATTGTATTACTAATTTTGTTGTTCATGGGAAATACATGCAAAAGGATGAAACTAAATCATATGAGATCATGACACTAAAAAAACTTCGCCTACAAAACTTGGTGATGAGTGTCATATTATTAAGGAGCAAGACTATCTTTTGTTAGTTTTAGTAAAGTCCTCATCAAAAATTCAGCAATAAATTTTAAACCCAATATTGTTATAAAATATAGAGAGTGAGAGTATAGATACTTAAGAGAATATAGAATTTGTATTATTCAAGTGTGTCTACTCCACACTAGGAGCCCTATATTTATACACATGACTGCCTTGTGATTCCCCAAGAACATTGAAAGGTCATAAGTGACTATAATGAAGGGAGTTACATAGAGGAGTAAAACCATAAGTTACAAGAGAAATTACATAGGACACTTATGGTGAGAATTATGATGAGAATTAACACATGGGGAATATGGACATCCACCATTATGAAAGAATTATAACACTCCCCCTTGGATTTCCATTAACAAAATTAATGCGTTTGAAATGCTGCCTCATTAAAAACCTTACCAGGAAAACCCAGTGGGAAAAAACCATAGTTAAGGGAAAAAGAGTACAGCGTGCATTTTACTCCCCCTCATTACCATATCACTGGAAATCTCTTAGATGGNATTTGCTCATTTTGACATGAGAATCAAAGTTGTTTTTCTAGCTTCGAGAAAGTGTTTTGTTTGTCCAGTTTTGTTTGTCCAGTTTGACGAAGGAATTAGCGACGACACGTTTCCGACGGAATTCCGTCGCAAAGAAGTTTTCCGACGGAATTTTTCCGTCGCAAAAAAACCGTTTTGTTGTAGTGTTGTTCTATCGCCTTTGATGTACCCTTCTTTGAGTTGTGCAATACAAGCTGCATTATCTTCATACAAGACTGTTGGTGCTTCTCTCCCATAGGATAAACCACAATCCACTTTTATGTGTTGAACTACCGACCTTAGCCATACACATTCACGACTTGCCTCATGGATTGCTAAAATCTCAGAATGATTTAAAGAAGTAGCTGCTATAGTTTGTTTCATAGATCGCCACAAAATAGCAGTAACACCATATGTAAACACATATCCAGTTTGTGAACGAGCATTATGTGGATCTGATACATGTTTGATCCCATTCCAATGCCTTCTAGTCAGACATGGACTAAACCTTGCTAATAAATTCATTGAGAATGATATGTCAGGTCGTGTATGACTTGCAAGANTTGCAAGGTACATTAATGCTCCTATTGCGCTTAAGTATGGTACTTCAGGACCAAGAATTTCCTCCTCATTTTCCCAAGGGCAGAAGGGATCTTTCTTTACATCAAGTGATCTTACAACCATAGGGTTGCTCAATGGATGTGCTTTGTCCATATAAAATCTTTTAAGGACCTTTTTTATGTATGTTGATTGATGTACCAGTATATCATTCTTTAAATGCTCAATTTGTAACCTCAAACAAAATTTTGTTTTTCCAAGATTCTTCATTTCAAACTCTTTAAAATCTCTTCAGGAGTTCCAATGATATTCAAATCATCGACATACACTGCGATTATAACGAATCCAGATCCAAATTTCTTAATAAAAATGCATGGGCTAATAGGATCATTCTTATATCCTTCTTTCAATAAGTATGCACTAAGACGATTATACCACATACGCTCAGACTGTTTTAATCCATAAAGAGATCTATTCAATTTGATAGAGTAGTATTCTCGAGAACTAGGTTGTACTGCTTCAGGCAATTTAAAACCTCCTGGAAGTTTCATATAGATATCATTCTCCAGTAGGCCATACAAATAAGCTGTGACCACGTCCATCAGACATAAGTCAAGCCCTTCTCTTATTGCCAGACTAATTAGGAATCTAAAAGTAGTTGCATCCACCAAGTGAGAGTATGTCTCCTCATAATCAATATCAGGTCTTTGTGAGAATCCTTGTGCAACTAAACGTGCTTTATATCTGACAATTTCACCATTTTCATTTCTCTTGCGCACAAAAACCCATTTATATCCCACTGGTTTCATACCTGTAGGTGTGCGGACTACTGGTCCAAATACTTCTCTCTTTGCAAGAGATTTCAATTCTGCATCAATTGCTTCTTTCCATTTTGGCCAATCATTTATTTGTCTACATTAATCCATGGACCTTGGTTCTTGATCCTCTACATTATCCATGGCATTAAGTTCTATATTATATGCAAAAACATCATCGACGTCGATTTCATTTCGGTTCCATTTAATTCCAGACATGATATAATTAATCGAAATCTCTTCATTATCAGGTACCTGAATTTCTTTTTGTATCATGTCTATATTCTCTTCTGGAGATCCTTCAAAACTTATTGTATCCTCAATTTGGCCATTACCAATCATTGATCCTTTTCTTTTCTTAGGATTTTTATCTTTGGAACCTATAGGTCTTCCACGCTTCTGGCGTGCTTTAGATTCATTAGCAACATGATATTTTCCTTCTGGGACATCAATCTTTATAGGAGCATTTACAGCTGGTATATGTGACTTGGTCACTTTGTTTAGGTCAGAAAATGCATCTGGCAATTGATTTGCTAAGCTTTGTAAATGAATTATCTTTTGAACTTCTAACTCACACTGTTTAGTACGAGGATCAAGATGAGATAATGACTTTTCATTCCAACTTATTTCTTTTACCAGCTATTTATTTTCTCGCCCTAATGTTGGGAAAACTGACTCATTAAAATGACAATCTGCAAAACGAGTCGTGAACAAATCTCCTGTTAATGGCTCTAAATATTTAATTATTGATGGAGATTTGTTTCCAACATAAATTCCTAACCTTCTTTGAGGACCCATCTTAGTACGTTGTGGTGGAGCAATTGAAACATATATAGCACATCCAAAAATTCTTAGATGGGAAATATTTGGTTCCTGACCAAAAACCAATTGTGATGGGGAGACTTTATGATAACATGTTGGCTTGATGCGAATTAATGATGCTGCATGTGATACAACATGCCCCCAAGCAGAAACTGGGAGTTTTGATTTCATTAACAATGGTCTAGTAATTTATTGCAAACGTTTGATTAATGATTCGGCCGTACCATTTTGTGTATGAGCATGTGCTACAGGATGTTCAACATTTATCCCAATGGACATACAATCGTCATTGAAGGCTTGGGACGTGAATTCACCAGCATTATCAAGACGAATAGTCTTAATAGCATTATCTGGAAAATGTGCTCGTAATTTAATCAATTGAGCAAGTAATCTTGCAAAAGCAAGGTTACGAGTTGATAACAAAGATACATGTGACCATCTAGTTGATGCATCGATCAGCACCATAAAATATCTAAATGGTCCACATGGGGGATGTATGGGCCCACAAATATCCCCATGTATACGTTCCAGATAATTAATCGATTCAAAATTTATCTTAGTTGGTGATGGCCGAATTATCAACTTCACTTCTAAGCAAGCTACACATTGAAAACCCTTATGAAGAATCTCCTGGCTCTTCAATGAATGTCCACAAGAATTTTCACTGATTTTTCGCATCATTGTTGAACCGGGATGGCCTAACCGGTCATGCCAAACAACAAAATTATTAGTAAACTTCTGGTTTACTATAGAATGTGCTTCAATTGCATTGATTTTAGTGTAGTACAAACCAGTGGAGAATGTAGATAATTTTTCCAAAATATGTTTTGTGCCTTGGATTATACTTGTGATATGAAGGAATTCATCAGTTCCTTCACAAATTGTCTCTATATGATAGCCATTACTACAAATATCTTCAAAACTTAATAAATTTCTTTGAGACAATGGGGAGTATAAAGCATCAACAATTTCAACTTTTGTTCCCCAAGGCAACAGTATATTTGCTCTTCTGGAGCCTTCTATAATATTTGTACTACCCGATATAGTGTTCACATTAGCCTTTTTCATCAACAAGTGAGAAAAATATTTTTTTTATTCTTAAGTATAGTATTCTTCTCCACGTGTTGCAAGTTGAACTTGAAGGGTATTCATATTCTTCAAAATAAAATAAAGTGTCATAAATTAAACATATTATTTAAAGGTGATAAATAGCCAATAACCATATTATTATAAAATAAAACAAAACAAGTCATAATGTCTAAATAAATTAAAAACATATAAAAGTCTTATTACAACCATAAAGGAAAAAAAATTAATTTATTCTAAACCAAACACACAACTAACATAAATAAATGCGAGAGTTTTATTCTGAACCAAACACACATAAATTGTAAAGTTTAATTATTCCCTTCAGGGGTTGTGAGAAAATCCGCAACATCTAAATGAGTTGTGAAACCAAAATCAAAGTCAAAATCCCCTTCGTCATCTTCAAAGACAAGATTGGTCTCAACCTTTTTTCCTTTTTTCAATGATTGTTGATAAAGATCAACAAGATGTTTTGGCATCCGACACACACGAGACCAATGACCTTTTACTCCACAACGATAACAAATAGTGGTCTCATTTTTCTCTTTCTCAATCTTATTATCGTTACGTTCCCACTTCTGGTGAAAATATGGACTCTTGAAATAACCTCTACGACCCCTACTATATCCACCAAAACCACGTCCACGGCCATGGCTACGCCATTGGCCACGACCGCGACCTTGACCACTATTGCTGGAATGGTCTTTGTTTTTGAGTTTTTTCTCATTATCATGAGAAGTCACATTCACTTTAGGGAATGGAGTAGAGCCAGTAGGACGTGATTCATGATTTTTCATTAATAACTCATTACTTTGCTCAGCAACAAGAAGACAAGAAATTATTTCAGAATATTTTGTAAAGCCTTTTCCTCGATATTGTGTCTGCAGGACAATATTATTTGCATGAAAAGTGGAGTATGTTTTTTCCAACATTTCTGCATCAGTAATTTTCTCAGCACATAATTTTAATTGAGAAGTTATTCTAAACATAGCTGAGTTATATTCACTAACGGATTTAAAATCTTGTAAACTCAAATTCAACCAATCATAACGAGCTTTAGGGAGTATAACAGTTTTTTGATGGTCATATCTTTCTTTTAGACCATTCCAAAGAACATATGGGTCTTTGACAGTTAAATACTCATTTTTTAGCCCTTCGTGGAGGTGAAAACGAAGGAATATCATGGCCTTAGCCTGATCTTGAGGTGTTGCTGTATTACCCCCCTTAAACGTTTCACCTAGCCCTTTAGCAGCTAAATGTATTTCAGCATCTAACACCCATGACAAATAATTTTTTCCGGTGATATCAAGAGCTACAAATTCCAATTTGGCAAGGTTTGATGGTTTAATTTTGCTTTTGCATTTTTTTCATTGATGGTTTGAATTTGATTTAATTTTTTTTTATTTGTTTGGTGCGATGTTGAGGCAAATTTCAAGCGATTTTGGGTTTGAGTCTTGATTATTGCATTTATTGGTATATATGGGTAAACTTGTATTTGTGTTACTACTTTGTTGCTGCAGTTGTCGATCTTTGATCCCTAGTTGCTGTTGTCCCCATGTCTTCTATAGTTGCTCCTGCTGCTGCCATCCTTCAGTAGTTGCTCCTGCTGTGCGACTATGACTGAGTGTGTGTGTGAGATTTTTACTGATGGTGATAGTGTGAGTGAGGGAGGGAGGGTGGGACTAAATGTGTGGTTTAAGGTGTTTGTTTTGGGTTTGGTTGTTGTAATGCGGCTGTAATGTTGTTATTACAACTATTGTACATATATAAACACTCTGGCTATAATTTAGCATTAAAAACCAAAAAAAAATTATTTTTTTGGGTGGTTAATTGCTGCGGTTTTCTACAAAACCGCAGCAAATAAAGCTTTTTTTTGGTGGGAAATCCCACTATTTGCTGCGGTTATACAAAGAACCGCAACAAATAGTGGGATTTCCCACCAATTTTGGCCCACTTTTTGCTGCGGTTTTGCCTACAAACGCAGCAAAAAGTCCATTTTTTGCTGCGGTTGAACCGCAGCAAATGTTAAGCTGGTTTATTACTGCTGCTCCAAGTGCTGCGGTTAAAAACCACAGCAAATACCCCTAAAAAAACCGCAGCAAAAGTGGATTTTTGTACTAGTGTGACTACCTTGTAATTCCCTAAGAACATTGGACGACCATAAGTGACTATAATGAAGGGAGTTACATAGAGGAGTAAAATCATAAGTTACAAGAGAATTTACATAGGACACTTATAGTGAAAATTATGATGAGAATTAACACATGGGGAATATGGACATCCACCATTATGAAAGAATTATAAAAAATACCAAATTTTAAAATATATTCCAGCCAATAATAAAAACAATATATAAGGCCATCTCCACTCATGTGTAACCCCATAATTTCTCTCTTCTTACCTCATTCGTCCACATCACTTTCCACTAACTTTATTACCCACCCTCCCCATTAATTAATCTATTTCATAGCCACATTCATTAACCTCCTCATTTACTTTCTTTCTCTTACTTTTTCATACCCTACCTCCTTTTTTCTCCCCATTAATATGACCGTTGATATATTGCCACGTGTCACAATTTAATTGGGTAAAGCACTTTGTTGTCTTGATTTTCACATTTGCCTTGTACGCAGCATAATTCACGCAACCCCCTTTTGTCCCCTCACAATTGGGAAGGTACCCAAAAGGAGGGCGTTCCCCATTATTATACTCGATTGGGTCACATACCCAAAATGGTGTGTGCCCTACAATATTGTCAAAACAGGAAATTGCCCAATATGAATGCTCTAATAACCAAACCAAATAAGTAGATAAATGACAAAAGGTGCAACAAAAATGAATTTGATTGCTGATAGAAATGTAGACCTTAGGCCACGTCAGAATCAAGAAGATATCAATAGTTCAGCAAACTCTATATCAAAAATGAATCTTAAGTTAAAGTTCAAAGCGTCAAAAATTGAAGGAAAAACTTGAACATGCTGTCGCACACCTCTAAAAAAATATACCAAACAACTTTAGTTAATATAGCTAGAGAAATAGGGATCGAATTCACAGGGAAGCAATGAAACACTACTAGTGCTAAAAAGTTTAAACTATAAAAAGGCATTGGTTATGATTAAATATATCTAAAAAAACTAATAACGGAATTAAACTAAGAACTGACTCAAATTGAATAAAATCCAAGGCAATCGGTTCACCATGAGCAAATAACAAATTCATAAAACATAAACCAATTAATTCCATAAAATTCATTAAATTAGGGCGCACTAATCATCTCGAACTTAGACTCCCTCAAAACTCCTCTACCAACTTTCGCTCGCATAGTGATTTTTAGCTCTAATGTGGCTTTTTTGAGTCGTTTCTACTAACTTTTGCTATTTTGAGTGCTTTTTGTGTTCGTTACGATGTTTTGCAGTTTTTGACGATTTATCATCATATTCTGAGTTATTTGGAGCATTTGGAGAGTTAGTGGAGAGTTGGAGATCATTTAGGAAGCCTTGGTAGAGTTTAGGAAGCATTAAAGAAAGAATTAGAAGCAAACAAGCAAGAACGAAGAAGATCGAGTCAAGAGAACCTTTCGCCTGGGTCGAGGGGAAGTTCGCCCGGGTGACCCGGGCGGGCTACTCTGAGGCCTTTTTCACGCGTGTTTTCTTGTTTTGGGCCTTAATATAAATAGATTGTATTCCGAAGCACTTGTACGTCCCTTTTATGAATTTTTCTAAATCCTAAACTCTAGTTTTATCTCTCTAAGTTGTAGAAACCTTCAATCATTCATTCAATATAATTCCACGTTTTCATTCAATTCTTCTTTTATTGTTATTTAATTTATGTTCTTAATTTATGTTTATCTTTTAGTTTATGTTTTTAGTATTAGTATTAGTATTAGTTTTAGTTTTAGTTAATTGTTTTAGATTTAGTTTTCATGCCCTAGAATTTATGTTCTTAATTTGTTTAGTTCATATTAATTAGTTTGTTTAGTTGTTAATTATGTTGTTAGTGTAGTTTCTATTATTGATTTGTTTTTCACAGTTTTTATTGTGTGTGAGTAGTTTAATTTCTAGGACTACGGGATCCATGAATTAATTTCAATGCTTTGATTGATGTTTGATTAATTTGATTTATGTTATTTCTAAATTCCTATTATTAGTTTTTATTGCTTTCAATTGAATTCTGGCCAGGTTTGGTTGTTAGTTTGATATTGTCGAATTTGATGCCGAGAGGTAAGATTACCACAATTAGATCACATAGATTATAGACAAAATGAGTCTAAGTGAGTGAGATCCATTAGAGGAGTTTTGAAGGAGTCTAGATTCGAGAGAATTAGCGTGCCTTAATTCAGGAAGTCATTAATCTGTTAATTAATTGTTAGTCAGTTCATTGATTGATTTGTGGTGAACCGATATCCTAGGATTAGTTTATCGATATATTTTCGTGCTTAATTTCTGTTTTAGTAGTAATTAGTGTCTTTGATAACTACAATTCAAAGGCCCTTTATAACAGAATAACTTTTTAGAATTAGTAGAAATTCATTAGTTCCTTGTGGATTCGATCCCTGCTTCCCTATCTACATTAGTTAGAGTTGTAGGTTACTTTTGATTAGGTGTGCGATAGACTCATTTTGCCTATTATTCGGTGGTCTTAGGTCCTATTCTCGTCAACTTATTTTTGCTCATCTGAACTTATTTTTGCCGATCATAACTTATTTTTGCTTAACTGAACTTATTTTTACTTATATGAGCTTATTTTTGCTGAACTGTACTTATTTTTGCTTAAGTGAACTTATTTTTGCTGAACTAAACTTATTTTTGCTAAATTGAACTTATTTTTGCTGATAGTAAAAATAAGTCGAGGAGAACAAGGCCTTATTGTGGTAATCTTACCTCTCGGCCTCAATCTCGACAATTACCAAACTTACAACTAAATATGCGCACAATTTAATTGCAATCGATAAAAATCCATAATAGGAATTTAACTACTAATCAGGAACTAATCAATAACATTAAACTAGTCCATTAACAAGTTCATGGATCCCCAAACCCTAAAAAATAGACTAGTCACTCATAATTATAAAAACTAAATCGCAATAAACAAAGTTAAATTCATGATCATAAATAAATAATAACAATAATTAACTAATTAAACAATCATAAATTAATTATTATATAAAAAACTAATTAGCATTAACTAATAAAACTAATTAATAAACATGATTTATAAATAATTGACAAAGAAAGAGAATAGGAAGTTACCAAACTTGAATTGAATTGATGAAAGTATGAATCTTCAATACAAAACCCTAAAACTAACTAATTCTAATTTAGAGAGAGAAAGTGTTTAATTAAGATAAAGCATAATTACATGACTGAAAAAGTGAACAATGAAAAGCATAAGTCGTGCCTCATAATTTGTGCCCCTATATATAGCCTTTTGGGCTTTTTAAATTAAATTCGGACAACAATGGATCGCCCAGAAAAAAACCAACTTTCTAGGGGACCTGTGCCCAGAAGCTTCCAGAATTTCAGAGTCATTTTGAAATTGCTATAAATTTTGATACAGGACGTTCTACGGGGCGTGTCACCTATTGATGGAAAGCTATTTGAGTCTACTTTCCAATGCAATAATCAGATCAATATAATTTATATAGTTTGAGATATAAACAAAATAGTGAACAGTGACCAAAATCTTCACTTCTAAACTTTTTAATTATTCACCTTTACTTCTAATAGTTCTCCAACTTGTTATGTGAGACGTCAAACTTGTTCCAATGAGTTGTAAAATGTCTCAATCAATTTTCAAATGCTCATAAGTGCTCTTTATCTCTCAAGTGCCGAGATTAAAATCAACAAAAAATTGGCCGTTTTCTACAAAACTTTACAAAACCACACAAAACACTAAAAGAATGAACAAATATTAGACGCATCAAAATCTTGAGTGTATTTATATTATTTTATTTATTTATTAATTTATTTATTTATTTATTAATTTATTTACTTATTTATATAAATAAATATATATATTTATTTACTAAAAACATCAATTGTAGTTTAAAGCTTCGCAAGGTGCAGAAATTGATCTTCACTTTCTTTTTCTACAACTTTGTTGTATACGAGTTCAAACAGAGGTTGACATGCATTTTTGCTGAATTTAGAGGTTTAAGTCGAAAGTTACATACTTGCACCGGATAAATACCTTTTCTTGCTCTCTCTTTTTTTTAAATTAAAAGTAGGATTAATAAGATTTCAGGATTTGGGGTTGGAGGAAGTTGAGGAAATTTTTTTAAAATTATTATAGAAGATTAAGAAATATCTTGGTATGGAATTATGCCTATGTAATTTGTATCAAGATTTCAACTTATAGAGTACATTTATTCATCAAACATTAGATGATTAGTATGTCCCACACTTTATGATTAATTGATATTAATAATAAAATTGAAAAAATTGATTTATATTTTGATAATGGTTAAAGATATAATTTGTAAGTATTTTGTACTTTTCAAGTATAACAAATACAAATTATAAATTAATCTGTTAGCATTTTTTCTTAATTGTCGAAAATTAATACTTTTGAATGAGTTAGATTTTATGAACTTTTCTCCCACCATACACAAGATAACATTTATCATTTTTAGGAGGTTATTTAGATGTTCCTAAAGGAGAAAATCATATACTCCATCCGTTCCCTATTTTCCTTGTCCGTCACTATTCACTTCTTTATTATGATATATGATATAATAATAGTGGGTGAAATTGGGGTAATAATTGATGAAAGAGAAACAACTTGCAACTAATCAAGTGGGTGATTGTGGAGTCTATCTTAATAAAAAAAATATTATAAACCTAATAAAGTTATTTGGTAAAGAAAAATATGAAACATCACAAATCATGTAAAGAAAAATAGGGAACGGAGGGAGTAGTAATTTAGATGTACACAAAACACAATGGATCTTGTGACACCTTCCTTACTGCTAGTTATATTCATTCGAAGTATAAAAACTCAATAACAAGTGATTTGTTTGTCCATTCAATTTCTATTGTACAACTTATTTTTCCACATAGTCTTTAAAAATCATTGCGATTTCATAATAAAAGAGTACATGAATGATTGTTGTAAGTAACATAACATGAAATTGGATAGACTATATTCGTAAAAACTATCTCTAAGCTATGGGATGTGATGTCACTCTATGATGATCAAATTACCTTTCACATTAATTCACACCATTATCATTACTAGTGCTACGTAAGTAAACAAATGAAAAACCAATCATTGACCTACTCAATCTTATGTTATTACACATTGATAAGTTTTTTTTTGAAAGGACACATTAATATATATTTTGATTTTTCTTTAACAAATTTCTCTTTTAACGCGGAAGAAAAAAATCTTAAAAGTTATCTATATGAATTTATTTAATTTATTTATTTATTCATTATTTTTATTAATATTCCTATTGAATTTCATATACGTTTGATGTCAATTTAATCGATACTAAAACCTTTAACAAGTATATATTGTTTTCTTACCAATTTTGTTCTCGTATTGACTGAAAATAAGTGAAAATAAGACGAGAGAAACACGGCCTAGACTACATTAATGGGTGATATGGGTTAAAGGAATGTTTCAGTCATAGTTGATTTAATGCATTTTTTTCTATCAGTAAAATTCATCTTAGATTTTTAAGTCAATTGATGAATTGAAACATTGATTCTTTGTAAGACACTTTAGAGTACGTAAATAATCCACATTTGTTTTTGGTTGAGAAGACTAACTAAAAACTCAATTGTTATGAATGAATCAACTTCATATATGCAGAAGTTAAGTTTGAAGCCTTAAGTTGTAAGGTCTGGGTGCTTAGGAAGACGATCCTAGCTACAACTCCCAAAATAGTCATTTCACATTATGTTATTTAGAAAGGGTAAAACGATATGACTTATCTGTTGGAGGGTGAGAGAGCAACCATAGTTGTCGTGGTGATCCAATGTCCTAAAAGATGATTTCCGCACTATCCCGGTGCAAGTAGACAAACCCCGGATGCCCTCTGGGATTTGCACGACGTCGGAAATTGTGTGCACTCAGAAAACCCGACTGGAACTCTGAACAATTCCCAAAAGCATCCATATGAGTGAATTTAGTTGCAACGAGAGTAGTTATTCACGGATTGCATAATCGTTTGAATGCCTTGAAATTTGGTTGTGATGCTTAAAACATCATTTTATGAAAGTTAGAATGCATCATTGAAGCATAAGCTCATGTTTCTAATTTCAGTTCAAATTTAGATTTTAAGCTTTTATAAACACCTGTTTATAGCATCATATTCCTTGGAATTTTGAGGCATCAACGATGATATTAAGAGTATGTTGTGCGTTGAACATGCTAGTCCCCTTGTTTTACCAATTCTTGAGAATGTTGGTAAATTGAGGCTTAAACTTGGAATTGCTAAATATTGATGCAGCTTGTCGCACACCACTAAAAAATAACCTAACAACACTAACTAATATAGCTAGGGAAGTAGGGGTCGAATCCTCAGAGAAGCGATTAAATCCTATTAGCTCTAAAAAGTCTAAATTGTGTAATGGGCCTTTGTGGAAAATTCTAATTAAACTACTAAAAACTAAAGAAAAACAATGAAGAACTGAAACTACGGAAAATAACGGGAAAATTATGAATTAAACTCCAATAATGGAAACCTAGGATGGTCAGTTCACTATGAACAATCAACAAACTCATAAACATTCATTGATTAATTCAATAACTTTCATTGAACTAAGGCTCACTAATTCTCTCGAACTTAGACTCCCTCAAAACTCCTTTACTGGCTCTCACTCGCATAAGTTCGTTTTTGCCTACTATTCAGTGGTCTTATTGTGGTAATCTTACCTCTCGGCCTCGATTTCGACAATTACCTAACCCACAACTAAATATGGCCACAATTTAATTACAATCAATAGTAATCAATAATAGGAATTCAACTAATAATTAAGAATTAATTAACGAACATAAAATTAATTCATAACGTGTTCATAGATTCCCTAGCCCTAAAAAAGAAAACTACTCACACATGATTACAGAAACAACAAAACTAAATTTGACTAACATGATCATAAACATAACTAAATTAACAAGAAATTAAAACTAAAATTAATACTGGAAAATTAAACTAACTAAACTAACAAAGAAAATTAAACTAACCTTGAAAATAACAAACTAAACAAAAACTAAAAACTAAAAAGAATTGAAAAAGAGAAAGGAAAGAAATTAATTACCAAAAGAAACTTGAATTGCATTAACTTGAAATCGATTCTTGACAAACTAATCTACTACTAATTCTAGAGAGAGAAAGAGTTTTAGGATTTCTAATCTAAAAATTTCTTAGAAAACTAGGTAGGTCGATCTCCCACTAATATAACATATTTATAGTAATTAGGTTTTTAATTAATAAAGCTCACGAGCAAAAACCGAGCAAAACGCTAGCGAGGCTTCATGCGCCCGCAGCGGTCAAAAGCTCTTTATTCCCTGCGCCCACAGGTCAAGTATTTAGCAATCTCTTGAAGGCTTGATCTATGTTGTGGGCGCATAGATCAACGACATTAAAGGGTTGCGCTCGCATCAATTGAATTGAGCAATATTTTGACGATTTTCTTGAGTTCTTCGCTCGATTATTTCAAATCTCTTTCGTAGCTTCTCGTACCTTGGCACGCATCCCGAGGCAAGTACATTTTGGCTTGTTTTAGCTTCTAGTGACTTCATAACTCCCTATTACGCTCCTGTAACATATAAAACAAACCGAAAACTACGCGTAATAACCGAGGAAGCATAAAATAAACATAAAAAGCGCTATAAATCAACTAAAACCGCTAAAGTTGCTCCAGATCATAACTTAACACTAAGGAACGATATTTAATCAAAATAAAGCCACAAACTCAACTATTAAGACTAAAAACCAACCGAAAACAAAGGAAAAGCATAATATAAAACATTTATATCAAATTCCCCTAAGTCGAACCTTTGCTCGTCCCAAGCAAACACAACGAAATTGACTGCACCCCATAAAACAAAATAATCATTATAAAACAAGAGAACATCTGAACGAAGACACACGGATCAAAGCCACTCAATCAAGCATCCAATTACTATCCTTCCTAAATACGAGTCAAACAAAACCAACCAAGAAAGTTTAATGAATCAATGAGTAGAGTAGTTCACGAGTTGTCACTCCACACATTTAATGATGAGCTTACACAAATGAAGCTCTAATCCTCACCTCCCAACCTTTGATAAGGTGTAGCATGCTAGTGGTAAGTAAGTGTGCTTTCCTTTTTTTTTTTTTTTTGGTTTTAATTCAGGCCTTATTCCAAGCTTAGCCATGTCACCCCAGGCTTTCTTTCCTTCTTTGGTTTTACCTGGCATATTCAAAAGGGTTCCCATACGACTATCAAACAAATTTTTCTCCTCATGCATGACTTCAATGCAATGTCTAGCATACAAATGTTCCCAATAAGGTAAGACCTAAAATGCCAACATCTTCTTGTAACAGACTTTGTCATTGGACTGCGTACAGGGTTTTCCATGAACATAAGTGATATCTTTAACTCGATCATAAACCTCTTTTCCAGTTTGAGGTGTAGGAGCCAATCCACGCTCAGGATTTCAATTGAAAGCCTTCGATAAGGATGATTCTGTGGAAAATGAATAGCTTTTCTATCATCTCCACAAATAGGGCATGCTTTATAACCCTTAGTAGCGTGTCCACACAAGTTCCGCTAGGCTGGAAAATTGTTAATGGTGCAAACTACCATAGCACGCAAAGTAAAAGTCTCTTATCGATATGCATCATAAACAGAAACGTCCTCATCCCACAGCCTTTTCAAATCTTCAATCAAAGGAGCCAAATATACATCAATATCATTCCTAGGTTGCTGATACAGACTATCGCACACCAAATAAAAAATAAACCTATGTCATCCCATCTCTTTACATTACCACAATCCCGACAAGGGCAACATATCGATTGCTTGCATTTTAGCCTCTCTTCTTCTACAATTTGATGTTTTAACACTGCATTACGGAATTCTGTAACCCCTTTTTGAAATCACTTTTCCCGTCGATCACCGTACATCCAACTACAATTCATTTCTATGAACAAAACAACAATCACTCTAATGACAACTATATAATAATAGACTTATTAAACATTCTAAAATGACACTTATATGCAAAAAAAAAAAAAAAAA
>PYUH01000060.1:1360868-1393671 GCA_016808085.1 Suaeda aralocaspica | reverse complement strand
AAAAATATGGAATAATATTATATGAAAAAGTGGCTCAAATTCTCCCGTTAACACAATTCCAGTACAAAGACCCAAGCAGGTTGAGAAGGTTGACCAATACAAGGATTAAGGCAATTAAAGTCAAGTCATAGTCAACAAATCACACAGTGGATTATCCACTCGTCAAGAGTCATAAAGTTTTCAAAATAAGTACAAAGGGTACAAAAATATCAATTTCACAAAATAAAACTTAAGTTGGGACGAGAATTATTTATTAATCAATATCTCTCTAGAATTGATCCTAAGAAAACTGAACAATCTTTTTGGTCAAATGTACACTCCCACTCCAAACAAATGGTACAACCATGCAACAGGCCTAAGAAAGCAATGAAACTAAGCTAAGAAAGCAATAAGAAACTAACTAAAATAGGAAAGCAATTAATACTTACCTTCCCCAAGCCGAACTAGCAATGTCCTCATGCTAGAGGGGAGAAAGAAAAACTACTAACCTACGGGTGCCTCCCACTAAGGCTTGTTTAGGTCATTAGCTTGACCGTAATTACCTATACTCAAGGTGGATCAAAGAGTGAACGTGCGCCCATGTAGGTAAACACCCAAAGCAATTTGCTAGGAACATCATAATTTGTTTTCTTCACTTCACAAGCATGTGAGGAAGACTTTCGAGGCTTCCGACTTCTTAGGGCGCGATTTCTTTTTTTTTTTAGATCCTGATATGTCTATTATTATCACTATCTCCGTCACCTGCCAATAGAATCCAAACATAGAGAGGCCTCCATAAGATCCTTATCAGGGTATAGAGGCAATTCATGATGACAATCTCATTAAAAGTGTAAACTCCATTGCATGACTGTTCTACATAGGACTTTTAAGAGCACATTAAGGTTAAAGTGATCTTATCATCCCTACAGCAAGAGTTAGACTACCATATTAACATCAATTATGGCACTTGTAGTGGTGTAAGAAGGTCTACACGTATTATAGGATATTAGCATCATAATCCATATCCAAGACAACCAAATCGACAAGAATAAAGAATTTTCCTACTCTAACAGGACATCTTCTAAAACACCCTTGGGATATTGTACAGTTCTATCTGCCATCTGCAAAGTAATGTTCGTAGATTTTAAAGGACCGGTATCTAATTTTTGCATATAGACAATGGCATGACACTAACATAGCACCTAAATCACATAAAGCTCTATCAATAAATAATGGACCAATGTTACAAGGGATGGAAAAACTTCCAGATCTTTAATTTGGTGTGCGACTTATTTTTGAATATAGCACTACATTCTCAGTTAAAGCAACAGTCTCTACGTATTTGGCATACTTCAACTCAATATATCTTCATGAATTTAGTATAAGTAGGTACCTGATGACAAGATCACAAATAGTACAGTTATGCCAGATTTTTGACAATTTGTAGAAACTTTCAAAAGTGATTATCATTCTACTCCGGTACCCTGTTGGAAAGGGCAACGGCACCTTCGGGAGGAGAGGGATCGGTAATGAATCAGCTGCAGGAGCTTGCTTCTCGTTGTTTCCTTTTCATTTATCGGTTCTAAATCGACATCTTATCTTCCAATTACTACATTATTAGTTTTGTTGGCTCCAACTGCATCTTGAGCTTTAGTATCGTCTGTAGGTTTTTGTGGACTATCATATGTAGTATAATTCCCCAAGATATTGCATTAAGTGTTTCTTTAGGAGGGTCTTGTGGTGATGGCGATGAGGCAATTGGCCCCGACACCTTTGAGTTTACATTGAGCAATCTGGCGATATGGGTTCAATTACTTATGTAGGCCATTGCTGATTGAATGAGCCTGCCATTGCTCCATATTCTTATGCCATGCTACACCATTCCAATTCTGAAAAAATCATTATTACTAACTTGGTGGTGGGTGGAGGATGAATTGTGGCCTAACAAAACCAAGCGCTGATGGTGGCCTTCAGGTGGACACTTTGTACTGTTGTTGTGGTGGTAACTGCTCCATTGTGTTGTAACAATTTTGGAAATTAAGACCCAAGGAACCATAAGAAGTAAGTATAATTTCATGGTATCCAGATATGGCAGCTAAATTCTCAGTGAGTATCAGGTGCTGTAGTTTTCAAGCTTTTGATGATTCATTAATTTGTGAAACTAAATTCTCATACTGTCATCGACAGTTGCCATTCTCTTGTTATGCCTCTAGGATTACAAATTGTGAGTTATGAATAGAAATTCCTCAATAAATCTACACGGCATTAACTTCTTGATTCATAATCGACCATTCGCAGCAAAATCTAAATAGTGCCTACTCTCATTCCCTAATCCATTATAGAAAGATTGGACTAGGAACCACTTTTCAAGACCATATGAGGGACATAAACGTAGCAACCTTAAACTTTCCCATCATCATAAAGCGACTATCAGTTTTCTGGTTAAAGTTGTAATCCGGCTCCTAAGTTTGTAGTTCTCTGGAGGATAATACTTCTCATAAAACGCAAGGGCTAAATCATCCCACTAGTATATTGTTCAATTGAGACTATTTAGCCATTGTCGAGCTTTGTCTTTTAAAGAAATGGAAACATCACCTGTCGGATATAGTCTTGAGTGACACCGCTTGTTTGTGGTATTGCAGTATTATAGGAAATTCGATAGTGTGAGATTAGGATCTTTAAGAGTAGTACCTGCAAATTGATTCGTTCACCATATTCACTAGAGATGGCTTTCAATTGGAAGTTCTCAGCTTCAATTTGTGGCATAGGAAAGCCATTCGGTACGTGTGCCAGAGCTAGGATGGGAATAATCCCTAAAGAACGTTGCGAAGGATTTGCCATACCTATTACCTACACAAAACTAAAAACACACAAATATGAGAATCGACCTCAAAGAACTAAGTAGTTCTTTGAGACAACAAAAAAAAAAAATAAAGTAAATAAAATAAAACCGTCAAGCCCGATAAATAGAATTAAAAATTGCCTCCCCGGAAATGGCACCAAAATTGATGCAGGCTATCGCCCACCTCTCAAAATAAAACAAACAACACTAACTAATATAGCTAGGGAGTAGGGATCGGATCCACAGGGAAGCTATTAAATTCTATTAGTTCTAAAAAGTAAAAACTGTGTAATGGCCTTGGTTGAATTTCTAAGCTAATTGACTAACCAACTAAAGAAAACAAAAAAATACAAATTTAAACTCAATTTATAAAAACCTTGGGCAATTGGTTCACCATGAACAATCAATAAATTCTAAAACAAAAATCAATTAATTCAAACGTTCATTAATTAGGGCACACTATTCTCTCGACTTAATCTACCCTACCTATCAAAACTCCTTTACCAGCTCTCCTCGAATAAACTCGTTTTGCCTTTATTCAGTGGTCTTATTGTGGTATTTATCTCTCGGCCTCGATTTTCGACAATACCTACTCACAACTAAATCTTGCCACAATTTAATTGCAATCGCTAGAATCCATAATAGGAATTTAATTTACTAATCAAGAACTAATCGAATTATATTAAACTAGTCAATTAACGGTTCAGGATCCCCTAAACCTATAAAATAAATTACTCACTCATAACTATAAAAATTAAAACAATAAACAAAGTTAAATTCATGATCATGAACAAATAAGAACAATAATTAACAAATATTAATCAAGAATTAATTAAGAAACAAACTAATCAACATAACAAAACCAACAATCAAAACTAAGAACAAAACTAAAATAATAAAACTAGAATGAAAGAAAAGAGAAAGGAAAAAATACCAAAATAAGCTTGAATTGATTGAAAGTGTTAAACAAACTAAGTAATCTAATTTAGAGAGAGAATGTGATAAGGGCTAATTAGGATTCTAGATCTAAAAATTGTAAAAAAAACTAGTTAAAGACGTCCTTAAGCATAGCCCCTATTTATAGCTAATATGGGCTTCAATATAATAAAGTCCCAAACAAAAGAATTGGAAAAATCACACAAAGTTGCAAACGGAGCTTCATGCGCCCGAATAGAAAAAATGCATTTGTCCCACGCCCGCCATTTCTCGTCAGTAGCTTTAGAATTTCAGGGTCATTTTGAATCGCTCAACTTTTGCTTAAGACGGTTACGGGCAATGTGACCTCCTGGCTGAAGCTTTTGAGTCTACTTTCCAATGAAACAAAAATAGATCCATCCGATGTGTACATTGTGAGGATATGATCAAATAGTGGACAGTGGTTAAAAACCTCACTGTAAACTTCTTAATTCTTCACTTTTACTTCTAATATCTAACTTGTCATGTAAGACTCAAAATTTGTGTCAATGAGTTGTCAAAATGTCTCTAATCATTATCCCAATGCTCATAAGTGATCTTTATCTCTCAACTGTCGAATATGTGTACAATCAACCGAACAATTGGTCATTTCTACAAACTTTACAACCCACAAAACACTAAAGAACCCATTAGCATCAAATTTGGCTCAAATGAACCTGGTTAGTCCATAAATCATTTGGGAATAGGGAGAAAAATTAACATAAATATCGACACATCACTTGGCTTGGGGAGTTGTGGAGTTTGTTGGGTGTGTTGTGCAATTGATGAAAGTTTTGGAGGATGTTGGTAAAATATGTTGGAGTCATTTGGTATTGAAAGTGTTAATGATAGGTTTCACAATAAGCTTGCATACCAATGCTGGTCTAGATTATGCAATGAAAAATTAAAAACTTATCTCTTATATTGAGCCCAGTTTGTATGTGAGATGACTTTGTCTATGTATTTATATTAGCAAGGCATATCTTAAAGGTGTGAACTTAAGTTTTTGGAAAATGTTAAAAAAATAATTAAGTGTTTAAAAACGAAGGAAAAAATGAAATGAAAATTGATGAAAAGTATGAAAATCAAAAGAAGTGAAAAGAAAGAAAGAGAAAGAAAGCTTGGGAATATTGGACGTGTTGTTGAATTATAGGTTTTATGGTGTGATGTGAATTTCAAAGAATGGGTTTGATGGAGTTGAAGTGGGAGATGTTAGTGTTTTGGAGTTGCTGATGATGTTCTTCAATTTCATATGCTTATAACCCGCATTTTCCACCACAATCCCAAATTTATCTTACCCATCACCCAAGCCACGTTACAAGCTTAATAAAGTCCTTTGATATTGGCTGTACAAGGTTTAGTTCTTGTGAAGTGAGTCAATTGCCAAAGCTAGTGAGTATTACATGCACTTCGAGTCGACATTGCATTTGGTTGAGTAGATACCCTTAAACACATGCATGAGGTGTGAGATGTGGGATTGGGTTTCTCAGAGTTGCATAAAACACTTCTTTGCATTTGCATTACATATTGATTTGGTTGGGAGGTGAGGGTGAGATACATTGTTTATAGATCAACAAAATGTGTGGAGTGACACCCCGTGAGCTACTCTAGTCATCGATCCTATTTTTACATGGTTGGCATTATGATTTTGTTTAAGTGGATGGCGATCAAGGAATTTCGAGGGTTGGTTTAGGAACTTCATACTCGAAATTGCTTGAGTAATTGGTTTTGCAAAGTTAAAAGGAGTAAAGTCATTGTTTGTTCCAGTGTGCTTACTTGAGGACAAGCAAAGGTTTGGCTTGGGGGAGTTGATAAGTTAAAATTTTATGCATGTTTAAACCCTTGATCCCGAGTGATTTTTAGCTCTAACATGGCTCTTTTGAGTCGTTTCTAATAACTCTTGCCATTTCGAGTGCTGTTTTGTGTTTAAGATATTTTGCAGTGTTCGATGATTTATTGTACATTATTCCGAGTCATTTGGAGCATTTGGAGAGTTAGTGGAGAGTTGGAGATTATTTGGGAAGCCTTGGTAGAGTTAGGAAGCACTAAAGAAGGAATTAGAAGCAAACGAGCTAAACAAGAAGAACGAAGCCCTCAGCAGTCGGTCTGGGTATAGGGTGTTTCGCCGGTGCCTGGGCGGGCCGTCTGAAAGCTGATTTTGCGATTTTTTCTTTGATTTGGGCCTTAGTATATATAGTTTGATCTCACTATTGATGTATGTCCTAATTAATCACTTTTCCTAAAATCTAATCTCTAGTTTTCTATCTCTAGTTGTAGATTCTTTTAATCATTCAATTAATAATTCCGAGTTCCATTAAACTCTTCTTTTATTGTTATTTTAATAGTTTAGTTTATGTTTACGTTTTAGTTTATGTTTTGTATTGTTTTAGTTTTTAGTAATTGTTTAGATTTAGTTTTTATGCCCTCAATTTATGTTCTTAATTAGTTTAGTTCATATAATTAGTTGGTTAATTGTTAATTATGTTTTTAGTTTTTGTTATTGATTTGTTTTCATGATTTTAATATGTGTGAGTAGTTTAATCTCTAGGCTAGGAGATCCATGAATTAATTTCAATGCTTTGATGATGTTAATTAGTATGATTTTTGTACTTGAATTCCTATTATTAGTTTATATTGGTTCAATTCAAATCTGCCTGGTTTTGATTATTAGTTTGATATTGTCGAAATTGATGCGACGAGGTAATATTACACAATTAGATCAAGGGATAATAGAACAAACGAGTCTAAGTGAGCGGAGCCATTAGAGGAGTTTTTGAAGGTCTAGATTTGAGAGAGTTAGCGTGCCTTAATTCAGGAAGTCATTAATTGTTAATTAATTGTTAGTCAGTTCATGATTGATGTGGTGAACCGGTGTCCTAGGCTTAGTTTATGTTTATATTTTTGTGCTTAAAGTCTGATTTAGTAGTAATTAGTGTCTTAGATACAATCAATTCAAAGGCCCTTTATAACGAAATAGCTTTTTTAGAATTAGTAGAAATTCATTCCTTCCCTGTGGATTCGATCCCTACTTCCCATCTGCATTAGTTAGAGTCACTAGTAGAAAATTGCTTATAAGTACCCTCTTACGTACCGTTTTCCCATAATTCGTTACTAATAGATCAATATAGTACGTTTAAAAACAGGTGCTAATAGAAAACCATTGGTACCCTTTTTAAAAAAAACGTATTAATAGCATTTTATTAGTACCGTTATTTTAGAAAACGGTACATAATGTTAATTTACTAATACCGTTTTTTTTCAAAAGCGTACTAATAGAAAATTTATTAGTACCTATTTTCTATCACGGTTACTAATGAAAGTACGGAAACAATTTACCAAACTTTGAAACTTTTATTAGTACATGTTTCTGGAAAACGTACTAATAGAATAGTTAAACTCCCAGGTCACTACTAGTTCATTCTCACTCACCCCTTGTATGATCTCACTTCAATTTCTCTTAATCTCTCTCATCTCACTCTCACTTTCAATTTCATTTCTCTGAATCTCTCACGCACTTTCACTCTCACTTTCAATTTCTCTGAATCTCTCTCACACTTCTCGCCTCACTTTCAATTCCTCACGGTTAGTATCGTTTAATTTTTAATGTTCAAAGTTAGATCTAGGGTTTGTTGCATGCAATTTTTGTTTATGAAATTTTCTCTGAATCCTCACGGTATTTTGTTGTTGCGAATTTGTTTGGGTTCAAAGAGAGTAGGCAGCGGTAGGGTGGATTCGGGAGTGGCAGTGGGATGGCGGCGAGGGGTGAGCGGGGAGGTGGGTGACCTTTTTGGTGGTGAAGGGTGGGGTTGAGAGTTTTTCGTTAGCTGTTATTGTTTGCTTGTAGCAATAAGTACCCAAATTGAGTTTATGATTGTTATTTTTAAGCTAATCTGTTTGAATTATGCTTATGTTGAATTGTAGTGTGTGATGCGATGCGTTGCATACTTAAAGCCCTTTTATATGAATATATGGGGCATAATTTATGCTTTATTCTGTCTACAATTGCTTTTGTGCTGTTGCATTAGCTTATGTTCACTTTATTAACTCGTTTTAATTTATCAATTAATTGATAGAACCAAATTGTTGTGGTGTTGACATTGTAGTTCCCATTATTAGTTTGTTTGGATGTACTTGTTTTGTTTCATATTATAATTTTGAGGTGAATAATAGAGATTTTGGTAACGAAATGGGGGATTGTTGTGCATGATTTTGCCGGCATTGTACTGGTTGGATTTAATGCCTTTAAATGTTGATTATAGTATGTCAGCAATTAGTTTTTTTCTAAGATTATCAATTTGCTGCAAACTTATTGCTCAAGTTTTGATTAGCGATTTTATTTGGCTATGTCGTTTTATTTTAGCTTTTCTTTTTTCTCTTCCTATTGTTGTTGCTTAACCCGTATAAAGACTGTGCTTTTTCTCGGTTTCTTACGCCTTGTCTTCCACCCCTTCGTATCCTTATTTTGCTCTCACTCTCATTTCTCGTCACTCCGTCCCCCTCCTTTGCTTCCTACTTTCCCTCTATATTCCAGTCTACTTGTCTTTCCCCTTTCTACGTCCTATACTCTCTTTTTTCTCTCTTTCTCCTCTTATCTCCCATCCCCTCTCCCTTTTTTTCCCCCCCTTTTTTTTTCCTCTCTCATTTCTTACTTTCTCTTCCCTCTTTCCCCTTTTTTCTTCTGATCTTTTCATTCTGTCTTACTTTTCTTTTCTCCATCTTTGTTTTAGCCCCTCTATCTTTCTCCACTCCCTTTTCCCCTTCCCTTCTCTCTCCTCCCCCCCCTCAGGTCGAGTCTGGGCTGTATTACTCCGTGAGCCCCTCGTATTTACCCCCTCTCTTCGTCCCTCTGCTCCACTCTTCCGTCCTCACTGGAAGATGTTCTTTATTCTCCTCATTTTTTCTGATCTTCGTCTTTTTCTTTCTATCTCCTTATTATTCTACCCCTCTCTTTCTTACTCATCTTCCACTTCCTCTTCTTTTATTCATATTCTCCCTTTCTTACCATGCACTTCCCTCCTCTATGGGTTTTTGGCATCCACATTCATTCCCTATTCCCCTTTTATCCTCCCCTCTATTTCCCACATATCCCCATCTCTTTTTACCTCTTCTCCATTCCTTTTTTTTCGTTCCTCCTTTTTCACCAACTCTTTTCTCTTCACTCCTTATGCTTCCACTGCCCTCTCCTCCTTTATCTTTGCTTGTTTTCACCTTCTTTTTTTCCATTGCCTTTTTTGTTTCTTTTTCTGTTCTCTTCCATCTTCCCCGGTCCTCCACTTACTTCCCCCCCCCCTTTCTCGTTCCCCTTTTCTGTTTCTTCTCCTTCTCACTTTCCTGGTTTTGATGTTTTGACATCTTGATGCTTCCATGATTTGTTAGTTGCAGCTGTTAACTATGAAAAGCTTTTGCGTTTCTTCTTCGAAAATGTATTACTTCTTCTCTACTTGCGCAAGAATATAGTCTTTGCCTTCTTTTGTACTCCTTATTTGTTGATACTGCATTATATAAGATGACTGCATTTAGTAGAGAAACAATAATAATTCTTTGGATTAACGCCTTTGACGTTTGTTGTGTTTCGGACTTGTTGGTATGCTAAACAATTGGAATTGTATGGTTTTAGAGTGTAAACTCTTGTTGAATGAACTCTTCAATATCCTTGAGGTGTTGGGTGTTCATGTAATTTTTTTGTGTGGGGGTAAAAGCTGAAACTAAAATCTATCAGGTTCTTGTTTCATAGGTCTTGCTCCTGAAAATCCTGAGGGTCTCCTACATTATTATCAGAAGGTTGTGGCAATCTGCAAGCACTTGATAGAGGAACAGAAAGGACAAGGACTCCAAATTGTTTGGTTAAGAGGTTATATGAGATTTCATTTAATTTTTGATTTTGATTTTTTTTTTTTTAATGTTTTAATTTAATTTTTAATAAGCGGTCACTCTTATATTTTTAGAAATGTAACATTATAACATCCACTCCTTATAAATGTTTTCAACTCACTATATATTGATCAAAAGTACACTTTGAGTTTGAATGCCTAAAAGTGTAATCAATAGTCACTATTTGTGTGTGTTTTTGTCTTTAAGATTTGCTGCTACGACTACGGTCTTATTGCTGGTGCCGCTCCTACTAAGCTAACCATTGCTTTTGAAAACTCCCATTACTCTTGGTGTGCAAGTTCTATTTTTTCTTGGTATGCCTTTTTCTGTCAAAATTGATTTTGTGGGTAATTGTAGGAGATTGTAATTGATTGGTGTATGCTTCAAACGGATTGTTGTATTATTGCATTATCATAAGCCTAGTTACCGTTCAAGACTTATTCATTTAGGAATAAGTTCTTGAATAGTCCACGATTTGGGACTGTTCTTGCACATGTATCTACTTAAAATGCAAATATTTGCCTCTTTTTGGTTCTAAAGAAAATTCGTTACCATTTCTCTAATGCTTTCGAGTGCATATGTATATGAGTAATCGTATACATAGTGTACTTGAAGAACGTAGGGGATGTTGCCGAATTTTCTGTATCATTAAAGGGAGGCCAAATAATGCTAGTGAGGTTACAAGTGTAAGGATGGGTGGTGGAGTGGGGGATAAGTGACCCCTTAGATGCATTCAGCTATCCATGTATGGAGTAGAATTTGCTATTAGATCAATTGTGATTGATCAATTGTACAAGTATATGGGAAAAATTACTAATAGCATGCTCATGTTTTTTTTTTTTTTTATAAAAAAAAAAAAAAAAAAAAAAAAAAAAAAAAAAATCATGAAGCATGCTATTAGTAATTTTCCATATACTTGTACAATTGATCAATCACAATTGATATACATAGCAAATTATACTTCCATACATGGATAATGAATGCATCTAAGGGGTCACTTATCACTCCAACCTAACCCATCCTTACACGTGTAACCTCACTAGCATATATTTGCCCTCCCTTTAATTCTACAGAAAATTCGGCAACATCTCCCTACCGTTCTTCAAGTACACTATGTAGACGATTACTCATATACATATGCACTCGAAGAACATGTAGAGAAATGGTAGACCGAATTTTCTTTAGAACCAAAAAGAGGGCAAATATTTGCATTTTAAGTGAGATTACATGTGCAAGAACAGTCCCAAATCGGGGACTATTCAAGACTTATTCCTAATGAATAAGTCTTGAACGGATAACTAGGCTTATGATAATGCAATAACAAATCCTTTAAGCATACACCAATCAATTATACACTCCTTATCATCCAAATTTTGACAAGAAAAAGGCATACCAAGAAAAAATAGAACTTGCACACCAAGAGAAATGGGAGGTTCAAAGCAATGGTAGCTTAGTAGGAGCGGCACCAGCAATAAGACCGTATCGTAGCAGCAAATCTGAAAGACAAAACACACACAAATGAGTGACTATTGATACACTTTTAGGCATTCAAACTTCAAAGTGTACTTTGATCAAATAAGTGTTAGTGAACATTATAAGGAGTGGATGTTATAATGTTACATTTCTAAAATATAATAAGGAGTGACCGTTATTAAAAATTAAAATTAAAATTAAAATCAAAATCAAAAAATTAAATGAAAACATGCATACCTCTTAAACAAAAAATTTGGAGTCCTTGTCCTTTCTGTTCCTCTATAAAGGCTTGCAGATTGCCACAACCTTCTTGATAAGATGGTAGAGACCCTCAGGGATTTCAGGAGCAAGACCTATAAAACAAGAACATGATAAGATTTAGTTTCAGCTTTTACCCCCCACAAAAAAAATTACATGAAACCCAACACTCAATGATATGAAAGAGTTGCATTCAACAAGAGTTTATCACTTAAGAACCATTACAAATTCCAATTGTTAGCATACAAACAAGTCGAAAACACAACAAACGTCAAAGGCCTTAATCCAAAGAATTATTATTGTTTCTCTACTAAATGCAGTCATCTTATATAATCATATCAACAAATAAGGAGTAAAAAAGGCAAAGACTAATATTCTTATCCATAGTAGAAAGAGTAATACATTTTCGAAGAAGAAACGCCAAAAGCTTTCATAGTTAACAGCTGCAACTAACAAATCATGGAAGCATCAAGAGTCAAAACATCAAAAACCTAAAATAAAACGACATAGCCAAATAAAAATCGCTAATCAAAAACTTGAGCAATAAGTTTGGCAGCAAATTGATAATCTTAGAAAAACTAATTGCTGACATACTATATCAACATTTAAAAGGCATTAAATCACAACAAGTACAATGCCGGCAAAATCATGCACAACAATCCCCCATTTCGTTACCAAAATCTCTAATTATCACCTCAAAATTATAATATGAAACAAAACAAAGTCATCCAAACACAAACTAATAATGGCAACTACAATGTCAACATCACACAACAATTTTGTTCTATCAATTAATTGATAAATTAAAACGAGTTAATAAAGTGAACATAAGCTAATGCAACAGCACAAAAGCAATTGTAGACAGAATAAAGCATAAATTATGCCCCATATATTCATATAAAATGGGCTTAAGTATGCAACGCATCGCATCACACACTACAATTCAACATAAGCATAATTCAAACAGATTAGCTTAAAAAATAACAATCATTGAAACTCAATTTGGGTACTTATTTGCTACAAGCAAACAATTAACAGCTAACGAAATAACTCTCAACCCCACCCTATCACCACCAAAAAGGTCACCCACCTCCCCGCCTCACCCCTCGCCGCCATCCCACTGCCACTCCCGAATCCACCCTACCGCTGCTCTTACTCTCTTTGAACCCAAACAAAATTCGCAACAACAAAATTAACCGTGAGGAATTCAGAGAAAATTTCATAAACAAAAATTGCATGCAAAAACCTAGATCTAACTTTGAACATTAAAAATTAAACTGATACTAACCGTGAGGAATTGAAAGTGAGGCGAGAGTGTGAGAGAGATTCAGAGAAATTGAAAGTGAGAGTGAAAGTGCGTGAGAGATTCAGAGAAATTGAAATTGAAAGTGAGAGTGAGAGAGATTAAGAGAAATTGAAAGTGAGATCATACAAGGGGTGAGTGAGAATTGAACTAGTAGTGACCTGGGAGTTTAACTAATATCTATTAGTATCGTTTTTCCAGAAACATGGTACTAATAAAAGTTTCAAAGTTTGGTAAAATTGTTTCCGTACTTTCATTAGTACCGTTTGATAGAAAAATAGGTACTAATAAATTTTCTATTAGTATCGCTTTTAGAAAAAACGGTATTAGTAAATTAACATTAGTACCGTTTTCTAAAATAAACGGTACTAATAAAATGCTATTAATACAGTTTTTTTAAAAAGGGTACCAATGGTTTTCTATTAGCACCTTTTTTTTAAAACGGTACTACTATTGATCTATTAGTAACGAATTATGGGAAAACGGTACTGTAAGAGGGTTACTTATAAGCAATTTTCTACTAGTGACTCTAACTAATGCAGATAGGGAAGTAGGGATCGAATCCACAGGGAAGGAATGAATTTCTACTAATTCTAAAAAGCTATTTCGTTATAAAGGGCCTTTGAATTGATTGTTATCTAAGACACTAATTACTACTAAATCAGAAATTAAGCACAAAAATATAACAATAAACTAAGCCTAGGACACCGGTTCACCACAAATCAATCAATGAACTGACTAACAATTAATTAACAGATTAATGACTTCCTGAATTAAGGCACGCTAACTCTCTCAAATCTAGACTCCTTCAAAACTCCTCTAATGGCTCTCGCTCACTTAGACTCGTTTTGTCTATTATCCCTGTGATCTAATTGTGGTAATATTACCTCTCGGCATCAATTTCGACAATATCAAACTAATAATCAAACCAGGCCAGTTTTTAATTGAAACCAATATAAACTAATAATAGGAATTCAAGTAACAAAAATCATACTAATTAAACATCAATCAAAGCATTGAAATTAATTCATGGATCTCCTAGCCTTAGAGATTAAACTACTCACACATATTAAAAATCATGAAAAACAAATCAATAACAAAAACTAAAACTAAAAACATAATTAACAATTAACCAACTAATTAATATGAACTAAACTAATTAAGAACATAAATTCTAGGGCATAAAAACTAAATCTAAAACAATTAACTAAAAACTAAAACTAATACAAAAAACATAAACTAAAACGTAAACATAAACTAATAACATAAATTAAAATAACAATAAAAGAAGAGTTTAATGGAAACCTGGAATTATATTAATTGAATGATTAAAAGAATCTACAACTTAGAGAGAGAAAACTAGAGATTAGGATTTAGGAAAAGTGATAATTAGGACATACATCAAATTAGGAGATACAAACTATATATACTAAGGCCCAAATCAAGAGAAAAATCGCAAAATCAGCTTTCAGAGCGGCCCGCCCAGGTCACCCGGGCGAAACACCCTATACCCGGACCGACTGCTGAGGGCTTCGTTCTTCTTCGTTTTAGCTCGTTTGCTTCTAATTCCTTCTTTAGTGCTTCCTAAACTCTACCAAGGCTTCCCAAATAATCTCCAACTCTCCACTAACTCTCCAAATGCTCCAAATGACTCGGAATATGACAATAAATCATCGAACACTGCAAAATATCTTAAAGAACACAAAAAGCACTCGAAATGGCAAGAGTTATTAGAAACGACTCAAAAGAGCCATGTTAGAGCTAAAAATCACTCGGGATCAAGGGTAAAACATGCATAAAATTTTAACTTATCAAACTCCCCCAAGCCAAACCTTTGCTTGTCCTCAAGTAAGCAACTGAACAAACAATGACTTTACTCCTTTTAACTTTGCAAAACACAATTAACTCAAGCAATTTCGAGTATGTAAGTTCCTAAACCAACCCATCGAAATTCCTTGATCGCCATCCACTTAAATCAAAATCATAATGCCAACCATGTAAGAAATAGGAGTCGATGACTAGAGTAGCTCACGGGGTGTCACTCCACACATTTTGTTGAGCTTATAAACAATGTATCTCACCCTCACCTCCCAACCAAAATCAATATGTAATGCAAATGCAAAGAAGTGTTTAAATGCAACTCTGAGAAACCCAATCCCACATCTCACACCTCATGCATGTGTTTAAGGGTATCTACTCAACCAAATGCAATGTCGACTCGAAGTGCATGTAATACTCACTAGCTTTGGCAATTGACTCACTTCACAAGAACTAAAACCTTGTACATGCCAATATCAAAGGACTTTATTAAGCTTGTAACGTGGCTTGGGTGATGGGTAAGATAAATTTGGGATAATGTGGTGGAAAATGCGGGTTATAAGCATATGAAATTGAAGAACATCATCAGCAACTCCAAAAACACTAACATCTCCCACATTCAACTCCATCAAACCCATTCTTTTGAAATTCACATCACACCATAAAACCTATAATTCAACAACACTTCCAATATTCACAAGCTTTCTTTCTCTTTCTTTTCTTTTCACTTCTTTTGATTTTCATACTTTTCATCAATTTTTTCATTTCATTTTTTCCTTCGTTTTAACACTTAATTATTTTTTTAACATTTTCCAAAAACTTAAGTTCACGACTCTTAATGATATGCCTTTGCTAATATAAAATAACATAGACAAAGTCATCTCACATACATAACTGGGCTCAATATAAGATATAAAGTTTTTAATTTTTTCATTGCATAATCTAGACCAGACATTGGTATGCAAAGCCTTATTGTGAAACCTATCATTAACACTTTCAATAACCAAATGACTCCAACATATTTTACCAACATCCTCCAAAACTTTCATCAATTGCACAACAACAACACAACAACTCCACAACTCCCCCAAGCCAAGTGATGTGTCGAATATTTATGTTATTTTTCTCCCTAATTCCCAAATGATTTATGGACTAACCAGGTTCATTTGAGCCAAATTTGATGCTAATGGTGTTCTTTTAGTGTTTTGTGTGGGTTTGTAAAGTTTGTAGGAAATGACCAATTTTCGGTTGATTGTACTACATAATTTCGACAGTTGAGAGATAAAGATCACTTATGAGCATTTGGATAATGATTAGAGACATTTTGACAACTCATTGGAACAAATTTGATGTCTTACATGACAAGTTGGAGATATATTAGAAGTAAAAGTGAAGAATTAAGAAGTTTACAAGTGAGGTTTTTAACCACTGTCCACTATTTTGATCATATCTCACAATGTACACATCGGATGGATCTGATTTTTGTTTCATTGGAAAGTAGACTCAAAGAGCTTCAGCCAGGAGGTCACATGTCCCGTGTAACGTCTTATAGCAAAAGTTATAGCGATTACAAAATGACCCTGAAATTCTAAAGCTACTGACCAGAAATGCGGGCGTAGGGGACAAATGCATTTTGTTCTATGCGGGCGCATGAAGCCTCGTTTGCAACTTGATGGTGATTTTTCCAATTCTTTTGTTTGTGGACTTTATTATATTGAAGCCCATATGCTATAAATAGGGGCTATGCTTAAGGACGGTCTTAACTAGTTTTTTTTACCAATTTTTAGATCTTAGAATCCTAATTAGCTCCTTAATCACATTCTCTCTCTAGAATTAGATTAGCTTAGTTTGTTTAACACTTTCAATCAATTCAAGCTTTATTTGGTAGTTTTTTTCCTTTCTCTTTTCTTTCATTCTAGTTTTATTATTTTAGTTTTGTTTCTTAGTTTTGATTGTTGTTTTGTTTATGTTGATTAGTTTTAGTTTCTTAATTAATTCTTGATTAATAATTTGTTAATTATTGTTCTTATTTGTTCATGATCATGAATTTAACTTTGTTTATTGTTTTAATTTTTATAGTTATGAGTGAGTAATTTATTTTATAGGGTTTAGGGGATCCATGAACTCGTTAATGGACTAGTTTAATATTAATCGATTAGTTCTTGATTAGTAATTAAATTCCTATTATTGATTTCTATCGATTGCAATTAAATTGTGGCAAGATTTAGTTGTGAGTAGGTAATTGTCGAAATCGAGGCCGAGAGATAAGATTACCACAATAAGACCACTGAATAATAGGCAAAACGAGTTTATTCGAGCGAGAGCTGGTAAAGGAGTTTTGAGGGAGTCTAAGTTCGAGAGAATTAGTGTGCCCTAATTAAATGAACGTTAGTGAATTAATTGATTTTTGTTTTATGAATTTATTGATTGTTCATGGTGAACCAATTGCCCTAGGTTTTTATAAATTGAGTTTAAATTTGTATTTTTCGTTGTTTCTTTTAGTTGTTAGTCAATTAGCTTAGAAATTCAACCAAGGCCTATTACACAGTTTTTACTTTTTAGAACTAATAGAATTTAATAGCTTCCCTGTGGATCCGATCCCTACTTCCCTAGCTATATTAGTTAGTGTTGTTTGGTTTATTTTTGAGAGGTGTGCGATAGCCTGCATCAAATTTTGGTGCCATTTCCGGGGAGGCAATTTTTAATTCTATTTATCGGGCTTGAACTGTTTTATTTTATTTACTTTATTTTTTATTTTTTGTTGATCTCAAAGAACTACTTAGTTCTTTGAGGTCGATTCTCATATTTGTGTGTAGTTTTAGTTTTGTGTAGGTAATAGGTATGGCAAATCCTTCGCAACGTTCTTTGAGGGATTATTCCCATCCTAGCTCTGCACACGTACCGAATGGCTTTCCTATGCCACAAATTGAAGCTGAGAACTTCCAATTGAAGCCATCTCTAGTGAATATGGTGGAACGAAATCAATTTGCAGGTACTACTCTTAAAGATCCTAATCTTCACATATCGAATTTCCTATAATACTGCAATACCATCAAACAAGCGGGTGTCACTCAAGACTATATCCGACAGGTGATGTTTCCATTTCTTTAAAAGACAAAGCTCGACAATGGCTAAATAGTCTCAATTGAACTAATATCACTAGTTGGGATGATTTAGCCCTTGCGTTTTATGAGAAGTATTATCCTCCAGAGAGAACTACAAAACTTAGGAGCCGGATTACAAACTTTAACCAAGAAACTGATGAGTCGCTTTATGATGCATGGGAAAGGTTTAAGGAGTTGCTACGTTTATGTCCTCATCATGGTCTTGAAAAGTGGTTCCTAGTCCAATCTTTCTATAATGGATTAGGGAATGAGAGTAGGGCACTATTAGATTTTGCTGCGAATGGTCGATTTATGAATCAAGAAGTTAATGCCGTGTAGATTTAATTGAGGAAATTTCTATTCATAACTCACAATTTTGTAATCCTAGAGGGCATACAAAGAAGAATGGCAAACATGTCGATGACAAGTATGAGAATTTAGTTTCACAAATTAATGCAATCAGTCAAAAGCTTGATAAACTACAAGCACCTGATACTCAACTGATGAATTTAGCTGCCATATCTGGATACCATGAATTATACTTAACTTCTTATGGTTCCTTGGGTCTTAATTTCCAAAATTGTTACAACACAATGGAGCAGTTACCACCACAACAACAAGTACAAAGGTGTCAACCTGAAGGGCCACCTCAAGCACTTGGTTTTGTTAGGCCACAAGTTCATCCTCCACCACCACCACAAGTTAGTAATAATGAGTTTTCAGAATTGAAGAATGTAGTAATGCAGATGCATAAGAATATGGAGGCAATGCAGGCTCAGTTCAATCAGCAAATGGCCTACAATAAGTTAATTGAGACACATATCGCTCAGATTGCTCAATGTAAAGCTCAAAGGTTGTCGGGCCAATTGCCATCATCGCCATCACCACAAGACCCTCCTAAAGAAACACTTAATGCAATATCTTGGGGAATTATACTACATATGATAGTCCACAAAAACCTACAGACGATACTAAAGCTCAAGATGCAGTTGGAGCCAACAAAACTAATAATGTAGTAATTGAAGATAAGATGTCGATTTAGAACCGATAAATGAAAAGGAAACAACTAAGAAGCAAGCTCCTGCAGCTGATTCAGTTACCGATACAATTCCTCCCTCGAAGGTGCCGTTGCCCTTTCCAAACAGGGTAACCGGGAGTAAGAATGATAATCACTTTTGAAAGTTTCTACAAATTGTCAAAAATCTGCAGATAACTGTACTATTTAGTGATCTTGTCATACAGGTACCTACTTATACTAAATTCATGAAAGATATATTGAGTTGGAAGTATGAGCCAAATACGGTAGAGACTGTTGCTTTAACTGAAGAATGTAGTGCTATATTCAAAAATAAGTCGCCACCAAAATTAAAAGATCCTGGAAGTTTTTCCATCCCTTGTAACATTGGTCCATTATTTATTGATAGAGCTTTATGTGATTTAGGTGCTAGTGTTAGTGTCATGCCATTATCTATATGCAAGAAATTAGATACCGGTCCTTTAAAATCTACGAACATTACTTTGCAGATGGCAGATAGAACTGTAAAATATCCCAAGGGTGTTTTAGAAGATGTGCCTGTTAGAGTAGGAAAATTCTTTATTCTTGTCGATTTTGTTGTCTTGGATATGGATATGGATGCTAATATTCCTATAATACTTGGTAGACCTTTCTTACACACTACAAGTGCCATAATTGATGTTAATAATGGTAGTCTAACTCTTGCTGTAGGGGATGATAAGATCACTTTTAACCTTAATGTTGCTCTTAAAAGTCCTATGTTAGAACAGTCATGCAATGGAGTTTACACTTTTAATGAGATTGTTCATCATGACTTGCCTCTATACCCTGATAAGGATCTTATGGAGGCCTCTCTATGTTTGGATTCTATTGCAGGTGACGGAGATAGTGATAATAATGAGACATATCAGGATCTAAAAAAAAAAAAGAAATCGCGCCCTAAGAAGCGTCGGAAGCCTCGAAAGTCTTCCTCACATGCTTGTGAAGTGAAGAAAACAAATTATGAGGTTCCTAGCAAATTGCTTTGGGTGTTTAACTACATGGGGCTCACGTTCACTCTTTGATCCACCTTGAGTTCTAAGGTAATTACGGTCAAGCTAATGACCTTAAACAAGCGCTTAGTGGGAGGCAACCCGTAGGTTAGTAGTTTTCTTTCTTCCTCTAGCAATGAGGACATTGCTAAGTTCGGCTTGGGGAAGGTAAGTATTTTATTGCTTTCCTATTTTAGTTAGTTCTTATTGCTTTCTTAGCTTAGTTTCATTGCTTTCTTAGGCCTGTTGCATGGTTTGTACCATTTGTTAGGAGTGGGAGTTTACATGTGACCAAAAAGATTGTTCAGTTTTTCTTAGGATCAATTCTAGAGAGATATTGATTAATAAATAATTCTCGTCCCAACTTGAGTTTTATTTTGTGAAATTGACTATTTTTGTACCCTTTGTACTTATTTTGAAAACTTTATGACTCTTGACTGTGGATGAATCCACATGTGTGATTTGTTGACTATGACTTGACTTTAATTGCTTAAATTCCTTGTATTGGTCAACTCTTCTCAACCTTGCTTGGGTCTTGTACTTGAACTGTGTTAACGGGAGAATTTGAGCCACTTTTTCATATAATATTATTCATATTTTTCTTTCATGTGTGCTTAGTTCCTGGTGCAATTATGATCTTGGGTTTGATATTGGATTCTAGTAGTTTTAGTTGTGGTTTTGTGTATGTTGCGCATGATAAAAGGCCTTCATTTCTCTTTGAGCCTCCAGAATTTCATTTCTTATTCGTTTCTATATATTTTCCATTGATTCCATAATTTGAGCTTTAATCCCTTTCATTTGTATTTTATCCATACTACAAGCCTTATCAGCCGTGCTACATGATTTATGCCTAAACTTGGTTTGGGGGAGTTTGGGGGAGTTGGAGTGGTTTTGATGCTGTTAATGTACTTTTGATGGTTGTTTTGGAGGATTGTTGGTGAAAATTGTTGGAAATGTTGTTTAGTGAGGTTAATATGATTGCAGGTTTCACATTTAAGGCTCTGCATACCAATGTTTAGGTCATTGCAAGTTAATTGAAAAGTTATGTTTTATTCATGGCCTAGTTATGTATGTGTGATGATTTTGTTTATTGTTTATTGGATTTTAAGCAAAGACAAATCATTAAGAGTCGTGAAACTAAGTTTTATTATGCATGAAAAATAAAGTGAAAACGTATAAAAGCATAATAAGTTGAAAAGTATAAAAGAAGTGAAAAGTTGAATTTCTTAAATTAATAAAGAAGTATGAAGTTTGTGAAGTAGTGGTTGTTGATTGAAACGTATAAAATTTTATTTAAAATTTTAGAAAATCTTTTTAATGACGAAAGCAACTCTAAAAACCCATATTTTGTCTTAGGAATCCATTAAAAATAGTCTAGTGCTCAGATTTGACCTTTAAAGTCTTTGGAAAAACTTATTACGGTAAAAATTGCAAAACAACTAAATAATTTTATTAACTAACTTAAACTCCATTAAAAATCACGAAATTTTAACACAACTTAATATACAGTATAAAAAGTCCATAATAAAATATGACGAGCATAGATAAGCACTTTAAACTCATGAAATCAACAAAACCAATAAAACGGCAGATATCCAGTTTAACACAAACAATTTCATAGGGGATAACATGATTGTTTTCTCGACTCCAACTATTGACATACTCTTATATGACTCAAACCCTAACTTTTAATGCCATTAGAACTTTGATATACTGCACATACCTCTTTCCACGAATTTTTCTTCCTTTCTAGAACAAATCCTCGCTAAACTCGGTTCCTTGCATTAAAAATATAAAAATACAATTAGAACTTCGTCCAACACCATAAACATGTTATATAACTAATATAAAACCTCTATACCAAATTTCGTGCACTACTTTTATGTATAAGTGTTTTTCATAATTTTATTTCGTTAAAATCGCAATAAAACCGCAAGCCGTAAAATTTCAAGAAAGCTATCATAATAAAAATTTAAAAACCACTTTAATATTTTTAAATACTCTATTTTTACATTAGAACATCATAATATAAAAATCTTGAATTTTAGAACAAAAATCGAAGCAAAAACTTTTTTTTTTTTTAAATGACTTTGGCTTGATTTTTGTCTACTATGTGGCTCTATGGGAGGAAAAGGAAGATACCTTGAGCAAGAGGGGGAAGTAATATCTTGAAGATGGTGGTGGTGGTGCGCAAGGTGGTGGCGTGTGGTGGTTGTGGTGGTGGCTCAAAGTAATACCTTGAGGAAGATACCTCACCTCACTTCGCACATCTCACTTCTCATCTCACTTCTCTCTACCTGTCTTCTCTATCTTGCTTCATTGGTTTTCCCACTTCAGTCATCTTCGAGCTTCTTTTGTGAACTTCAATTGCTTCTTCTATTTCGCACAATTGCGACCCTTGAGTCGTGGAAAGCATTTGTGGCTTGGTTATTGTTCTTCTTTGTTTGCATGCAATTTACAATTTGTTTCTTTTGGGTTTTTTTTATGTTCAATTGTTTTAACTTTTATTTTCTGCTTCATTGGTTTTCCAATTGAGTTGTTTCAACAAAGTACACTTTGATTTACAAAGTGGCTACTCAAAATGAGAACTTGTTATCTTTTAATTCTATACTCTTTTAAAAACACCAATAAATTTATTGTGGAGGTGAATAATTGAGCAGTAAAACTGCCAACTCACAAAACGATAACTTTGGTGAAGTGGGTTACTCAGCTGAGATGGCACCTTACCATCTGTGTTTGAGATTGCTCCTTATCTCTTACTCCTCCCACTTTTCTTATCCTCATACGGTTCATTCTTTCATCTCATTCACATGATTTTCTACCTTTCATCTTCTCTTTCTCTCTAATTCTAGTGGGTTCAAATTGTAATTGATCTTCGTGGGTTCAAATTGATCTTCATGTAATTGCACCTGAACACGTTTGCTGCAGCGGTGTTCATAACGTGGCACAACTAGGTAAGAGTCGAGCATCTTCGAGCTTCTTTTGTGAACTTCAATTACTTCTTCTATTTTGCACAATTGCGACCCTTGCGCCATGGTAAGCATTTGTTATTGTTCTTCTTTGTTTGCATGCAATTTACAATTTGTTTGTTTTGTGTTTTTTTTTTATGTTCAATTGTTTTGGGTTTAGTTATTTGAGCAAGATGTGTTTAGATTAAAGATTAAAGATGGTCCCCTGTTTTGGGTTCAGTTCTTTTATGTCCCCTGTTTTTAATCCTTTTTTTTTCATGTAAAGTTTCCATTAAAGATGGTCTTGAGCAAGAAGCATTTGTTATTGTTCTTCTTTGTTTGCATGCAATTGACAATTTGTTTGTTTTGTGTTTTTTTTTTTTTTTTTTATGTTCAATTGTTTTGGGTTTAGTTCTTTGAGCAAGATGTGTTTAGATTAAAGATTAAAGATGGTCCCCTGTTTTGGTTCAGTTCCTTTATGTCCCCTGTTTTTAATCCTTTTTTTTTTTTTGCATGTAAAGTTTCCATTAACGATGGTCTTGGTAAGCAAGATGTGTTGGAAGCAATAGACTTGAAGAAGGTCTTGGTAATAAAAAAAAAGTTTGTTTTTAATCTTTTTTTTTTTTTTTTGCATGTAAAGTTTCGATTAAAGTAAGGGCTAAATTACCTTCAGATGAAACTATTGTCAAATTATTAAACCCTAATATCTACCATGTCTCCAAAGACATCTTGCAAGTGCTATATACTTCTTCCATGAATTCATTCCAAACTACTAATTGTAAAGGTAAGTTAGTGCTGCAGAGTAAAAAATTTCAATAATACGTAAGAGTCACATATACAATCACAACTATTGTAGAAAACCAAAAAACTGAAAATGAGTGGAAACCTTTGATCCATTATATATATCTGCAGCAGTTTCAAAACAACAAATATAACAAATTAATCTGATGACATGGATTATGGAGCTTTTTATTTGTTGATTTTGAATGAAAATGTTAACTACCAAGTAATTGTTCTGCCAAAGAATCACACTTGAGAGCATCAATAGCATGGTAATTTGGAAGAGTTTCAACTACATTGCTTGGGGTTGTCAAAATACGAGGTTGTATTTTCCTTCTTTCCAGGGGTGTACACAACTTAAATGCTATTGGCCCTAATTCTTCCCAATTATGAAAAAAAGAAGACAACTAAATTATCCAACTTTGTTTTCTTTACATTATTTCAACAACCTCAAATCAAAACACACTTGTTGCATAGGTAAATTCTTAGTTGTAGCCTCCAATGTAAGCAGGCTTTTTTTTATTTATTTATTTTTTTTTTTTTTTTTCAGACAGCCATTCTTTCCTTTCTGTAAGCCTGTATAACAATANGAGTATGAACAGTGGGGGGAGTTGTCTAACAGAGGATTCAACTCCTAGTTAGGGGTACAAGACGTTGTACTTCTATTTTTAGATTTTTATCTTATATGCGCTGGAATTCCGCCACTAGGTGGCATAGTAATACCTTCTTGGAGTTGCTCCCAAGTTGGTGCCCTTTGGGCAATTATTTATTTTATAGGAAGGAGCCCGTTCGATGCGAAATCCAATTATATAATAATTAATTCTGAAGTAAGAGTCTTAGAGTCTTATGATGTTGCAATTGTGGTAAAGGTATGGTTGATGTTTTACTTTGATGCTCTTGCCTAGGATTACTCATGCTAGTGTGTTGCATTGTCTTTAATGCTTATGTACTCAGCTTTGCTGATTACGTGCTTTGTGTGCATGGCTAATCTTTGTTTGGCCCTACGACGACCCATTTATTATGGCGAGTAGAAGTCTTGAATAAAGAGTAAGCAACAGGTTTCAGGTGGGCATCTAGTCGATCATGCTGGGATTGAGTGAAGAGTGTTCATGTTGTTTTAGTTTTTGCTTAAAAATTAAGTGACTATTATGCTATTTATTATATCATGATGGATTAACGTTGTTTTAAAGATATTAATTATTATTTGGTTTGAAGGGCCGTTATGTCGGTTCCAAGTTGTTATAAAGTATCATGGGATTTGGTTTTGAAGTTTATTTTAATTAAGTTGTTTTGGTTTGTTTTTTTTTAAAAGTTAAGTCTTCCGCTGTAGTACTTTGGTAAATGCCTTAGCCGTTTTCACGGTGGCGGTAATGCTTTGGTTTTTTCTAAAGTAGTTGGGGCTCGATTATTTTATAAATGTTTTCCGGAAATGTTAGTAGTTTTAGGAAGGAGAAAACCAGGGTGTTACAATACTGTCAGCTAAAGAATATTGTATTTAAACCTTACGTGGTCAAACTTGTAAATTATATAAAGAGACTTCAATGAAGCACAAATAAAGCACTCAACATATACTAACCAATTTGTCAGTAACGTAGGTTTCATTTCTTTTGGAAGCTCAGTGAGAAGCGTACAAGGTGTATGTGTTACTGCAAATCCTACAACTATTATTCCGTAAATATTTTAGAACTAATAGGACTACTTAATTCCATATTTAAAATATCAATGTTATATCTTTCAAATAGATACCATTATACATAATCCCAGTTAAAAAAGTTAGACTTAAGATCTTCCATGCTTGTGAACAAGAATTGATAACATCACCATTTAGCTTTAGGAAGTCATTCCAAATAAGAAATCGTAGCGGGGCATTAGAACTGTAACAAACCAATAACAAAGAAATTATAGTTTAAATCATTTGAAGAAAAGATCTTTATTACTAATACTGAAATAACATAGCTGAATCCTGTTATCCATTAAATAGACTTCACGCAACACATCTTGCTTCCCAACACTTGATCCTATAACCCGAGGCTTTGAAATGAAAACCACAACGAAGAATATACATGGCTTAAAATAAGTAAACAATTTGTAATTTATAAAGTAGAATAGAATCTATCATGAAGCAGCTATAAACCAAACAATAACAACGATAGAGTTTGTTGCCCAAGGGATCACGATTAACAGTCCGGATGCTTTCATAATACGAAGGCAATTCCATTGCGGCACTTGAAGATGACACCCCTTTGTATTTATAGTCTGGTATCATTTCAGTTTGGTGGCTCCCCTTTGAAGGTTGATTGTAGTCATATACATCAACAATTGTGAAAGTTTTTAATTTCTTGGAAACATGATTTTCCTGTTCCTATGAAACCAGAAGCAATAGAGTGATTACACCAAACAACAAACTCAAACTATGTATTAAGCAAATTATGCACATTGTAATGTACGTTTTTTTCCAGCCTTACTTACTTGCATTATTTAAGTTTTTTTTTTAATTTTTTATTACTTTATTACTCTTTTTTAGATGTACTATTTTTCCAACCTTAATTGTATTGTTAAGTTTATTTTATATTATATTACTTTATTACTCCTTTTTGGATTACCTTTACCCAAAAGAAGGAGTATTCACCCAAAAGAAGTTTTGGGCTACTTTTTTTTTTTTTTTTTTATACACCAAAAAGGAGTCTTGTTCCTACCCTAGCTAGGTAGCCTATTTACTTTAACTTTTTACTACCTTATTTTACTGCTTTCCAATAAACAAAGTACCCAATTTGCCTTTAATTTTACTTTATATATTGTACTACTTTATTTGACTTCTTTTTAATCATGCACTTTTTTCCACCTTACTTACTTGCATTATTTATTATTTTTTTATTACTTTATTACTTTTTTTTTGATGTGCTATTTTTCCAACCTTACTTATATTGTTAAGTTTATTTTATATTACTTTATTACTCCTTTTTGGATTACTTTCACCCAAAAGAAGGAGATTTTGAGCTACTTTTTTTTTTTTTTACCAAAAAGAAGCTGGAGTCTTTTTCTTACCCTATGTAGCCTATTTACTATAACTTTTTACTACCTTATTTTACACATTTCCAACAAACAAAGTACCCAATTTGCCTTTAATTTGCTTTCTTTCTTTGTATATTATGGAAATAAAATCAACCACCCCCACCCCTAATAAGAGCATATAAGTATACAATCATAACCCTTTTTCAAGCCATTTTCTTCCTTATTTCAAGAAAGACACAATATTTTTTTCTCTTTTTAAGCCAAAAAATCATAATCACTAATAATCATACATGTAAAACCTAACTAATAATTAACTAAGTCGGTCAGAATTAAGGACTTTAATTCCTAACTTATACGAGTACATAATTGTACATGTAAAACCTAACTAATAATAAACTAAGTCAATCAAAATTAAGGATTTTAATTCCTAACTAAGTGAGAATCTCAAACTTACCCCTACTTTCTTTACCCCTACCGATCCAACCCCTACTAATCTAGCCCCTACTAAACTTACCCCTACTGATTCTTGCTTACAAAGGGGAGAATATATAAAAATCAATGCAGTAACTTAAATCAACTGAATTAAACAAATTGAGAAGATATTAAAATCAATGCAGTAACTTAAATCAACTGAATTAAACAAATTAAGCAACAATGCAATAAACATCAGCTGAATTAAACAATGATAAGACTATGACGTCATCACCAACAACAAAAACCCAGATAAAAATGAGCAAGATAAACCTAGGAAAATCGGAAATTTTTAACAAAAACTATCAAAACAATAAAAACCCACATAAAACCATCCTCAATAAAATCAAAATCATCAAACTAAACCCACAAAAATCGAAACTTTACAGCAAAAAACCAATGACAAGTTTTGAAGCTTTAATCGAAACTTTACATGCAAAAAAAAAAAATGATTAAAAACAGACTTTTTTTTTGTTACCAAGACCTTCTTCAAGTCTATTGCTTCCAACACATCTTGCTTACCAAGACCATCTTTACTGGAAATTTTACATGCAAAAAAAAAAATAATAATAAAAAATAAAAACAGGCGACATAAAGGAACTGAACCCAAAACAGGGGACCATCTTTAATCTTTAATCTAAACATATCTTGCTCAAAGAACTGAACCCAAAATAATTGAACATAAAAAAACTCAAAACAAACAAATTGTAAATTGCATGCAAACAAAGAAGAACAATAACCGAGCCACAAATGCTTACCATGGCGCAAGGGTCACAATTATGCGAAATTGAAGAAGCAATTGAAGTTCACAAAAGAAGCTCGAAGATGCTCGACTCTTACCTAGTCATAGTCATGCCACGTTATGAACACCGCTGTAGCAAACATGTTCAAGTGCAATTACACGAAGATCAATTTGAACCCACGAAGATCAATTACAATTTGAACCCACTAGAATTAGAGAGAAAGAGAAGATGAAAGGTAGAAAATCATGTGAATGAGATGAAAGAATGAACCGTATGAGGATAAGGAAAGTGGGAGGAGTAAGAGATAAGGAGCAATCTCAAACACAGATGGTAAGGTGCCATCTCAGCTGAGTAACCCACTTCACCAAAGTTACTGTTTTGTGAGTTGGCAGTTTTACTGCTCAATTATTCACCTCCACAGTAAATTTATTGGTGTTTTTAAAAGAGTATAGTATTAAAAGATAACGAGCTCTCATCTTGAGTAGCCACTTTGTAAATCAAAGTGTACTTTATTGAAACAACTCAATCGGAAAACCAATGAACCAGAAAATAAAAGTTAAAACAATTGAACATAAAAAACCTCCAATCTGTCGTACCCCGTGTCAGACACCGACACACGTACCCACATTAACGTAACTGATTAGGCTCATTCGAGTGTTCCATAGCTTTTGAGTTATTTTTCCCCTTTTAATTGTTTATGCCTTTTAAGTTTTTAGTAGTTATTATGTTTAATAATCATATTATCATCACCAAATTTGATATTTACCTCTATATTCTATTGAAATTATGTAGAAATTTATATATTTTCTTTCACATACCCGTATTTTCAATGACGTTTTCTCGTACCCATTTTATGGCGTTTTTTGCGCAACCTTGATCCTCAAGAGAAAACACATTGTAAATAAATAATTTTCCTTGTTCCCTTTGTTTTTTAGTTTTCATAACCACTACATATTTAGTTCCCCTTTTTCTGCTTTTCAAAGATCGACAAAAATTCCTAAATTTTTGCAATGAATTGTCTACAAAATTTCCCCAGGTAAAGGGTTTTTCTTTAATAACTCATAATTATACATTTTGATTGTATTTTTGATATGGGTTTTGATTTGATTTGATTTGATTTGATTTGATTTTTTGGGTTATTAATCAGGTATTATGCTTTGCCATTTGAGTTATTCAAACCCCAGGAAGCTAAGTTTCCTACCTTCGTTCATTTTCTGGTAATCTTCTTCTTTGTGTTTTATTAGACATTTTAGTAAGTTTTAATATCAATATGCTAAATTAATTCCAGTAAATTTGTTGTCTGTTTGTTTCTGAAAATGGGTGTACAGCCTGTGATGAATGCTAATGCTGTGGATTTTCGCCAAAATCTTGTTGTAAAGGTTTGTAATAATGAATAATTTCTTACTTTCGAAGATTAAAATTTAAATTTAGTGGGTGTGCTTTGATTTTGGTGAAGTTGTTGTTTCTTTAAATTTAAGTTACATGCGAGCTTTAATTTCAAGAAGTTATTGGCCAAAATCGGCTTTTTGGCGAATGATGTTCACTTAACTGATTGGGTTTTGCATGAATGACATCTTAATTCTACTTGTTTTTGGTAATTAAGTCATTGAAAAGGAGCTATGTAATTGTTTTTGTTAGGTAATTTTGCTGGGTTTATATTTACTTTGTTGTACAAGATATAACAATGGCCTTGGTCAAAGGCACATGGAAATTAGACCACTTATAAGTGTGGGATGGAATTGTTTTCAAGAGTAAAGGCTAAGGTCCCGTTTAGGGTGTAAAACATTTTCAAGTGAAAATAGTTTCCATGGAATACCTTTTACTTTGTACAATGGAATACTCATTTTCATGAAAGTTTTCAGCTGATTGGTTGCTTGGAAAATGATTTTTATATTATTTTCTATTATTTGGTTGAATTGCAAATCAATTACTTTAATTTTGGGGGGAAAATGCTCTCCTTAAGTTAAAAAAAGGTTTTCCTTAATTAAAGTTAAGTTAATTCAAGTTAAGCTAATTCAAAATAAGTCAGATTCAAGAATTGAAGAACTCATCTATGTTAAGCTTTAAGGGAACAATTCTAGACAGAAATTGATGTGGACCATGCCTCTTGGACAGGTGGATCCCACCTAAAAGACTACATTCGCGCATTTCTTGATTAAAAGACAAGTTCTTGGATCACTAACATTGCCCTTTTGATTTAAAGATGGTAGTAGTTTCTGTTTTTGAATGGCTGTTGCATAAAGTAACTTTCTTGATCGGACAAAGTAGTAACGGCAAACACATATTTTCACTCCATTAAGGGACAAACACACCTAAGTAGCCAATCGTGGGAAGCAAGGGACACACTCACGAGCCTCAAAACTTCACAAGGGTTTGTTGGACGAACACAAAGACAAAGTGTATTCTTGAACAATTTAATGATTTGTCATTTGTGTAAAGAGATGAGTTTATTGAATGAAATCAATGCATATTCAAAGAATCTAAACTCTAACAACTTAAGAAAGATCTACCCTAATCCTAATTGATTTCTAACAAACAAATCAGCCTATCAACTTTCTAACAACTCAAAATATCCTAACTAATCAAGGCATTCCTTATCCAAATTTACCGTGCGTATCAAGCTAGGATACCTTGATAAGCATGAATAAACAAATCATGCATTTTTATTTAGTCAACTTAACACAACTATAAATCTATCCTAATTTCCTAAGTCCTAACCTATTAATTAAATCCGAACTAACAAGATAAACATTGATCAAGTAACAAACTTGCTCAAGATCCTTGAAACTGGATCAAAAGCACACCATGCTTCTTGATTTGTTTTCTTCAATATTTGCACCTTGTTGCTTGATTTTTTTGTTTCACTTGCTTACTCGTTCCATTCTAGCTTAGTGACAAAGGTTGGCTTAAATTCCAACCCTCAATAGTCACCATAGAAGTTAAGTGGAACTATTGATGTTTATCCCTGGGAAACATTTATGGGGAGTGAAAATGTTGGATCTCACTAGAATCATTGGTTATGGTTCCATTCTGGCATCTGTTAAATTGATGAACCCATGTTTATACAATGAGTCACCCAAAAAAGGATGAGTTACCCAAGTTTGTATTATGACCTTCAAAGACAACCTTTTGCTTGCTTTATGTATCATAAGCTTGTGCCATCCAGATTTAGTCTTTTACTTGTTTTATGTGATATAAGCTTGGAATAACCTAAGAACTTAATGGATATAGTAGAATAAAGCAGAAGAAAAGACAACTCCCTTCATTTACAATTAGTAAGATAAATAACAGTTGGAGCTTTCGCACCCATACTACATCTCCCAGAATGACCAAAAGCAATTTAATATCCTTCTTTCAATGCATGAAACTTCTGCTTACTAAATCAAAGTGTTTATTTTTATTTTTTAAATCTTATAAATTTCTGTAGAATGTCTAGATGGATCTGTCATCTGTGCAACACTTTATAATGCCGACCAACAGATACTATTTAAAACTTAATTTTGACCTTTGTTACAATGCTAAGTCATTCTCTTAGTACCACAAGTTCCAACATCATGTGACTTTGCATCTTCCCTAATTGAATTGTTTTTCTGATGTGTGAAAACTGAAAAGTCAATAATGAGCACTCATCTTTGGAGGGAGGGAACATGTAATTTGGATTTTCCTCTGTGAAAGGACACATACTACGGTTAAGTCTTTGTTTGGCAGTTTTGTCTAGTTCAGGGATCTCATAAAGGATTTCTGAGTTCATTCTCATTATAGGGTTTTTATTTAGAGTGATTGCTTCTTGAGACTCTATATGATAAGGAATTATTTGTCTGGAAAAAGGTCATTTGTGCTAAGTGAAATTCTCCAAAGTTTGACACCATTTAGGCCGAGATTTATTCACTGTTTGGCTTGCATTGCCTAATCCACCATGGTTTAATAGTGAGGGCTTGTTGTGATTTTGTCTTAAAGAATGAAAAGTCAAAACATCAGGGGATTTAGGGGTGAGGCGGTGAGAACTTGTTTTTCAACCTTAGAGTTTACAGGATTCTTTTTACTTGTTACTCTACAGGCAGTGTCTGGCTCTAAATCCAATAATAATAAGACAGGTGAAGCTGCAGAGGAGATAAAATCAGATGAATACAGCACTACCATGACAGAAGCAATGGGTGCTTGTGAGTTAATTTTTTTATCTTCCACTTCCAGTAACTGGTGTTGATTATCAGGTTTCATTTTTATTCAATAGTTGCTCCTCTATATTTAGTAAGGCTCTTATAGTGTATCTGAACATTCTGAAGGGGCTTTGTTTGAGTTCTGTGTGCAAGTCTTTCTCTATTCACATTAATCAACGAAAAAAAAAAAAGAAAAAAAATGTAGGAAAGAAGAGGTTCATAAGCTTTTGTTGTCTGTGTTTACTGAGATTTCTACTTTTTTGTCTGTTTTTTTCTAACTCTTAGATCCACAGCTCTGACTTATAGGCATGAATTGGGGATAAACTATAATTTTATTCGGCCAGACATTATTGTCGGTTCATGCCTGCAGGTATATTTCTGTTTCTTGTGTCTTTATTCTTGTCTTCGCAAATTTCCCTTCTTCATTTCATCATCTCAAACGCAGAAAGCTGCAGATGTTGACAAACTTCGGCATATTGGAGTTAGAACAATCTTTTGTCTTCAGCAAGATCCTGATCTTCAGTATCCTATATTCTATTTTCTAATAGTCGTCTGTTGGTTTATGTGTAAGCAAGAAAGAAGAAAGAAGTGGATCTTTGTTCCAATAGTAGTTCCTGTTTTTGTTTTCTTGATTAAAATACCTTTAATTTTTTTCTTAACATATTCTAGATATTTTGGAGTTGATATCAATGCCATTCAGAAGTACGCAGAGAAATATATTGATATTGAACATATCCGTGCTGAAATAAGGTAGTGATTTTGTCTATTGCTGTCTTTTTTTGATTTTGTTGACTCTCTAACTTGATAAAAACCATTTCTTCCACAATACATTGCATCACTTGTCATTTGTTCTTATGTTGTTGTATTGTACATTTGAAAATTTAATGTTGGTATTAATATCTAGAAGATTTAAGTTACTTAAATTTTTTGTAGAAATTAAGAAAAAAAGGCTTAGTTAGGGTATTGCCGTATTAGTCATATACCCTGTTGGACACTTGCCCTTTGTTTGAATAACAGGAGATAGAAAGAAAGGAAGGGGGGGGG